>JAVSBT010111990.1:1214-14566 GCA_033118115.1 Pharyngocirrus eroticus
TACAACACCCCCCTTGAATTTAAGATACTACAACACCCCCCTTGAATTTAAGATACTACAACACACCCCTTGAATTTAAGATACTACAACACCCCCCTTGAATTTAAGATACTACAACACCCCCCTTGAATTTAAGATACTACAACACACCCCTTGAATTTCATTCGCTTCCTCCTCTTCCTTTTCCCTTATGCATTTGACAAAATGAAGTACATGTATAATTATGTGGGTTTTTTCTAGGTTTTGAAGTCCCCTCTCCCTGACCCTCTCCCCTAATTTTAGAATATTATTGATATTATGAGTATGCTTTATTGCAATAAATGACAACTCTCAACATCTATTTTTTTAAATTAATTGCTAGGGATTGATGATTCACATTTTTTTTTTATTTCTCCTCTCCCGATTTTGATTTGCTTTTTCTTTTAAACGATCTTTGTAATATTACAAATCTCAGACACTTTTTTTTGTATATAGATCTCTAGAGGTGCTGATATTTTTGATGTGGACATTAATGAATTGACAGCTTTAATGTGGGCTGCAACTGAAGGTCATGTCAATGTGGCTGCAAGGTTATTGAAAGCTGGTGAGTAAGACAACAGGAAATGTTTTGATTGTTTTTTACGAAAGGATTATATAAGAATTAGAATGGACAAATTGTCAAAGAAATTTGACAAGATATTAAACGTATGGAGATGTTTCTGACAAAAAATACTATTGTGACCTTGAGTGGATAAACTGTAGCATGCACTTGGGTAGATAAAGGCTATATAATTGATACACAAATTTATGTCGAGATCATGATAAAAAGACAATTTTTATTTATTATTGCCTGCTTCATAAGGTTAAATTAATGAGATTTTCACCCTTTTTCTTTTAAGCTTTAAAACATGGTACTAAGGGAGCAAAATACATCCAGCTTCAGGATAATGAGGGAAATACAGCTTTGCATTTAGCTGCACAAAATGGCAGAACTGAAGTAAGTAATACTAGGTCACATATAGTGTGTATATGATATAGTGTCAACTTATAATTTCATCAATAATGATTCTTTTCCTTGGGGAGAAAAGATGAAAAAAAACGCGTTTTGAAAATTTGTAGGGAATTTAATTCGAAAAATCTGTTTTGAAGAATAACTTTGGCTGTGGTTAGAGACACCTATTCGGTTTGAACTAGCTTTCAGACACACTTTTTATTGAGAAGAAAAGGGTTTAAATCAATTTAAAAAAGGTATGCCTAACCACAGCCTTTGGCACTGTACTAATGAACAGCTGAGCAATGTCTGTCAAGAAAGGAAGCCAAGGTTTCACTTTGTTATTTTAGAAGTGTTTTTAGATAATTCATCCATGTCAAGTACTTTTTGCTGTATTTGAACTTCAAAGTCATGTCTGTGAGTTTGTTTATATTTCGTGGAAGGTTATGAACTTTCATGGAAAATTATGATGACCTTAGGGTATAAATATATCTGTCACCATCATTTACAGCCACTAGATGTCGCAGCTGTGTGATTAAAATGAGTCACGTTTCATTGATTCTGGGCATTTCTTTTGCAGATGGCTATTTTAGTGTTACAGGCTTTTTAGTCACCCAAATTTGAGAATTTTTGTACATTTTGTAAGCTACATTTCATCCTTAAATATAATCTGGAGTTGTTTATTTCAATGTGTGTGGTTTTTGTACATTCTGTAAGCTACATTTCATCCTAAAATATAATCTGGAGTTATTTATTTCAATGTATGTGGTCATTGTCTGAGAAGTGTGGCATTTGTGTAGAAGTCTTTCTCTAAATAATCTTTTTATGTAAAGGACGGCAAAAGTGATCCTTTGAAGTAATAAAACAAACCTCAAAAAAAGAAGAAGATAGAATATAGGGAATAGTTTGGTACTTAGGTTCAGCATTTCTTTCCGAATAATTTACGAGTTAATGTCTGATCTGTAACTGTCTGATCTATAAATGCCTGATCCATATGTCTTATTTCATGTTTTGGCAAAATAACAACAACCTGTAAAAAAGATCATTTCCATAAATCTTAAAAAGAACATAAAACATCATCAAAAGATGGGTAGAAGTCATCATAAATTGTGTACAATGCAGGTCTAGGAGCACAGGTTTTTAACATCAATTACAGCCCCATAAATTGTACATAAGCATAAACACAGGAGTATTTCAAACTTTTCTCATCACAGAAATTTTGTCTGAAAAGGTTATGTAAAACTACAGAAAGTAAGTAAATTCTCTATTTTCAAAAAAAAAATCAATCTTTAAGTATTATTGCTTAAGATTTGTACTTTTTATTGAAAAGTTTATTATTTTTAAATTTAAAAATAAAAACAAGTCATTTTATTTGCCATCATATGGTCAGATTTTCATTTTAATAATGTAAGATTAGTTTTAAAAAGAAACATTTGAAAATTCCTACTTTTACTTTATGAGAGAGGATGTGAGTAATCTTCACCATTGACCCTGTCAGATTGACTAAATTAAAAATTGACCTGGCCAGCCGATTTTTTTTATCTCGACATAACTTATACTACACTTGGCCTTTTATGTCAAAACAAAGGAAAAGAGAGAGGATTTCGATTTGCATGGATAATGCACAAATATCTTTTGTTGTACAAATATTCTACTTATAGGCCCCTTTTCCTAGCTGAAGATGCATGTTTATAAGACTCCAGAACAAAATTTAGAAAAATGGCCCAGCTGCATCCAACCACCAACTCATCAATTTGCAATGGCCTTAATGTTTTTCTATTAATTAATCATTCCTTTTTGTTTAGGTTTGTGAATTGTTATTGAATCAATGTGCTGATTCCAATGCCCAAAAGGTAAGAAAAACAATGTTTTTTAAATTTCTATCATAACTTTTTTAAAGTTTGTTCCAAAGGTCTTTTAAAAAAGATGTGTCTTCATGTCAAATTAGTATGAACAATCTAACACTTAAGACACAAAGACATTTTTGAAAGACAGTTGAATTTTGTCTTGTGTTTAAAAACATTCAAGTCAAAATATGAAAAATATAGCTTTCTTTCTCCCTCTCTTTCTCAATAAGCTTGATGGGTAATTCTTGTCCCGGAGCTTGGTTAAATGAGGAAGTCTCACATCTGATTGGCAAGATGTGGCTATTTGATTTAATATCTGCTATAATGATAATCTCAAACGGATTAAGAGGCTCCTCATCAGAAAACCAAGCAAAATCCAAAGATCACAGATCATGGGGGGTCAGCCAAATCCATTCATATTTCATGATTTAGCATTATCATATGGTTGATAATAATCAATAGTCCCAAGTATAAAACATGCATAATATGAATGGATTTGGCTGACCCTCCTGATGTGACTTTTGGATTTTGCCTGGTTTTCTCATGCAGAGCCTCTTATACCTTTTGTCTCTCTTTCCACTGCTCTAACAGAGCTAGTGTGCTTCTGCCTAAAGCTCAAGTTTTATGAAAGATTGCGAAGCCCTTACATTTGTTTATGTATTGACTTTGATGATATTGGTGGAAATAGATTTACTGTAAATACTGCACCAATGAAATAATTAATTTCAACTTTCTAAATGTTGTCTCATTTCATTCTTGAAAACAAAGCAAGAATCTCTTGTGGATAAAGGACGGGTAAAGTGAATTCAAGGCTTTAAGATTCTAGCTTGCTTCCAAATTACTGCTTTTTTGTGCATATAATCAGAAAGAACCCAGCATCAACAACTCCCCCCCCCCCCTGCTCCTCATCAACCAGCATTTTAAGGCAAGGCCAAAAGTCAAAAAAAAAATTCCTTATAGTTGCTCAGCTTTTGTTTTTACCATGATTCTTTTAAAGGGCTTTAGATTCCACCTTCAAATGTTAGCGAGAAAGCATTAAATCCAGACGAATGAATTTGTAGCACTTTTTGTGTAGAAAATGATACTTCAAGACATTTTCTAACATGTATAAAAAGACTTCTAAAACCACCATGCCCCCTAAATTAAAGAAAATGTTCTGACCATGTATTGCATACTTTTGAGTTATTCCATGTTTACATCCAATTGAGTTGGCACAGACCAGTTGGTGTTGACAATTCTTCTCTTTGTCCATCTGCTTCATTTTATTTCCTTAATTCCAACAGACAGGAGGAACAAACAGAGACAATACAACTGCATGCAATGAAAGAAATAATCATCTATTAGACCTTGGAAACTTGAAGAAGAAAGAACATTTGGAAACCCTAGACCATGTCACAACCCCAGACCATGTCACAAGTCCAGTTGTAAAACTTAGAATTTAATTGATTATTTTTGTAGTCTCTTGTCAAAATCTTCCACAGTTCTAAATTCTTAAACTTCGAAATAATCTATAACTCCTCGTTATGTTGTTCGTTATTTTATTCCGTTCCCAGCTCAAACACATTCCTCTGACCCTTGCTTTTCGTCTGTAGCACCACCTTCGATTTGAGTCAGAAATCCTGTATTCCATTACGTTGTTGCCTGGACAATATTTTCACCCATTAATATTTACGCTAATATTCTCATATATTCACAGGCTAGCACCCACTACCTCCTCATGTACATTAGAGAAATGTGTTTCTATGCTTTCCTAAATAAGATCTTATTGAAACTCATAGCAAACATTTTGTTAGAATCCATTGCCAACTGATAATTTTTAGAAACAATTATAGTAAAACAATAACTCTGAAAATCATTTCGTTTAATTCATTTTTAAGACAATTTACATGAACATAGTGTTCCACAGATGACATGCTGGTAAGATAGTCAAAAATATAACTTTGGAAAAATATTTTTATGAGATAATTCCTTACCTCAGCTCACATAATGTTTTGTCCTCTCCTAGAGGGCTACAAGCCTTGATCATATTCATGTTATGTGAGGTAAGAAATGATCTCATAATGACATTGTTCCAAAGTTGAATGGTTTTTCTGAAAATGGATCTTGGAACCAATAACATTTTCGGTAACAGCATGTAAATTGTTATAAAAATAAATGAAGGAAACATGATTTTCGGAGTTTTTGTTTTGCTATAAACATTTTGTTGTTGATAGTTTTTCTTACTGACAATAGAATGTATTTTTTAAATACATGATAATATTTAAAGATATTATTTTAATGTATTTGATAATTAATAAACAATTTAAAAATATTATTTATTCATGATTACATAGAGATACTGTACATGTTTCTTAAACTGTATCTGTTTGAACCCAACCAGCACTTCATTGACTTTTTTCTGTTTTAATTTTGATCAAGCTTTTCTGTCGACTATTGCAATATAGGTTTAATAGCCTGATGATAAATATGTTATATTTGAAATGTTGCAATCAGGATTTATATATTCATTTAAAAGTTAGATCAAAATATTTCTCAGGTTCAAAGTGAAGATCCCCCCCCCCCCCTCCTACAAAACAAATGAGATTTTTAAATTGGGTGAACTATGATGCAGGTTTTTTCTTTCTTAAATACGGGAGGGCAATCATGTTAATACTCTAAAAGTTATTTTGGAACAGATCAACTTTTTAATAGTCATTATCCTACTTCATACTAATAGTGATTCTTTTCTTCCTTTAAGACCAATCTGGCCACACCCCTTCATGTTGCAGCTGTACATGGTTTTCTTGAGATTGCCCAGCTGTTGATAGACTTTGGATCTGACGTCAACCGATGTGACATTGATCTTATGACCCCTATGCATAAGTAGGTGACCTTGACACAACAATGCTAGAATATCAAAAGAGGAATCTTTACAGCAAACATTCACTCATACTGTAAATTTTAAACTTCATTGAACTTGTTCTTAAAATAATAAGATAAGAGAATGATAAATAATAATACGTATTTCTAAAGTAACGGGACTGAATGTCACAACTTACATGAAAATTAGTAAAAAAGCCACATCGAATTGGTTCATTTTTTAATTTATTTGCAAATTTTCGTTGATAACTACAACATCTTCAGGCCTGCAATTATTGTTGTAGTTATAACCAACGAAAATTTGCTAATAAATTAAAAAATGAACCTATATATAGTGGCTTTTTTTACTTCTTGATGTCAACTTTTCAGCTGGACAATCAATGGGTGTTCTAATGAGTTTTTGAATGTATAATCAATGCAGAAAATTGTACAAATAAAATGTTGTTATTCAACTTTTAAATGAATTATTTCATATCTACAGGGCAGCTTTGTACAACAGGCTTGATGTGATGAAAGCTCTTATGAATCATGTAAGCATAGAAAATACAACGTTCACCTACTCTTTAGCATGATCTCTTATGAAAAATGAAAAGATGATAGTGATATTGATAAATTTGATACCAACAAATTAATGATATAAAATAACAAATATCACGATTATTTTTAGAATTATCATCATCATTATCTTTATAATAATCTTTATCATTTACTTTTAAGTAAATGATAAAGATTTAAAAATTACTAGTTTTCATGGTCGCTCAGTCTTAATGCAACCATATTCAGTCAAACACAAAATAAAGAACAGAAGAAATATTACACAAAGTTTTAGATATAAAAAAGTATTGTCGTTCATTTCACAGCAGTTCCATAAATTATTCCATTTGTAAATGTATACTGTAATTGTAGGGAGGTAATCTGAATGCCAAAGACAAGAAAAACAAATCCCCACTTCACTGTGCTTGTTGGAAAGGTCAAAGTGAGGCTGTGGAGTTTTTATTGGACAATGGGGCACAGATTGCAGAAGTGGACAGTTCCATGATGACAGTCATGCATTGGACTGTTCAATTTAATCATTACGAAACACTCATGATTTTGTTTAAGGTTTGTATGTTTCTTTAAGGAGGGGGGGGGGGGAGTTAGGGGGCAAAAGGATGTAAAACTAAAAGATGGATCTGTGTCAAGTCATGTAAAAAACAAAGCCTTGATGCAATTTTTGAAAACAATGTTTTAACCTGTCAATCAATTTGTCTAATGATAATATAAAAAATATGATTTTCATCTGTTTTTTTCTTTTAATTTCATTTTCCAGTTCAAAGGTGCGAGTTTACTTGAAATGACTGACAAAAATGACCAAACTGTGATACACTATGCTGCCCAAACAGGGAATGGGTCGGTAAGTCAGTTACAAAATGTTGAATAGAGGTCACAGAATATCTTGCAATATGTTATTAACTGTCATGAAATTCAAGGGCAAACTAAAGGCACTATAAGTCGTATCTACACTTTGATTGAATTATTTTTGTAGTGATCTTGTTGCACCCGTTCATTGCAGATTTTGAAAACTTTACTTGAAAACCATGCAAACCCTGCAGCTAAAGACCAAGAAGAAAGAACACCATTACACATTGCTTCAGCGTAAGTTGATAAAAAGTAAATAGAGAAAGAACTTGAAAAAACATATAACAATAATAATATTGATAACAATAAGAAATATAATAATACTTACAAAATTTTCATTTAAAAGCTCTAACTCTGCTGGCACAAGATCACCAGAGGTGGAGGCACCTAGTACATATCAAATTTTGAAGAGGAAGTAGCTGCATCATCCAAGACAACGTAGTGGCAATACCGCAGTATAATGTGATAATAATAATAAATGCTCAAAGTGCTTCAAACGTTTTATAAGATAAAACAAAAACAAATAAGAATCAATAGTTCATTTAAATAGGTGTGATTTAAGATGGTTTCTAAAGGTTAAACTATTTTCTATTTGCTTAAGATGGCCAGGTGGGCAAAATGACAGAACAAGAAAAATATCATCCTATTGTAGATGATGTCATTTTAAAATTATAGTTGGTTGTTTGTGGTTCCGCTTATCTTTCATTCTTCTTTAATTATGTTAAAGAAAGAAGCATGCTTAATTATGTAAGTTAGTGTATCAGTTTATCACAATTGGATCAAAACCACAACACTTGATGTAGTGTCATATATTTCTCCACATAGTTGATACATTTGTGGCGCCACCTATCTTTTATTAACATTTCAGTGCTGACAATGTAAGTTGTGTGGAAGCATTGATTACGGAGAGTAAACATGAAACCAATGATGATGATGTGGATGGAAGGACACCGCTGCTCTTGGCATCAATGTATGGACACAACCAAGTGGTCAGGGTTCTATTGTCCCTTGGAGCAGACATCTCCAATAGGTAACTGTATTTAATAGAAACAACTAATGTCAATATTGAGTGAAGATAGCAATGATATCACATAAGTATTTACAGACCATTTTTATGAAAGGAGTTTATTATGGGTTTAACCCAAGAAATATTTCACAATTGGGCCATTCCAAATCGATCAGTTGGTCAAAAAAAATTGGCACCAAAATTTAGCCCTTTCGGCCTATGTTCTTGGTTGTTTGTAAGTTGTTAATCAGATCTAAACTTGGCCTTTATCCCTGTTAATAATTTGATTAAACCAAACCGTTTGTAGAGATGCTTTAGTATCTGCAAATTCTTTTGAAATTCTCTTCATGTTTTGACAGGGATGATGACCACAGTACTTCTCTGATGTTGGCAGCAGCTCAAGGTCATACTCATGTCATGAAAATACTCTTGGACAACCATGCAGGGGTCAATGATGTAGACAAGACAAAGGTCAGTATGGCTGACTATTTGTACAATTCTTTGATAATAATTAGATTGTGAATGACTTTTAACGTTTTTATTGAGACAGACGTAATGAGATAAAAAAAACAATGAAGGAATCGCCTGATAAAGATACTTGATCAGTATACACAACAATGACATCTATCTTATTTTATTTAACTTTCTTCATTGCCTCAGTCAGACATTTTGAATGCTAGTTGTTGATTTTCTTTCCATAGAATACTGCATTACATTATGCCTGTATTGGGGGTCATGTCGATGCAGTGCAAATGTTATTGGACAAAAGGGCCAATGTGACCTTGAAAAATACTTATGAACAAAGTCCCCTTGACCTTGCTGTGGATAACTCTCACAATGATGTGGCAATTACGATGTTAAAGCACAAAAGGTAAGTAAGTTTGACACCTCATTTGAAATATGCTCTTTGGTTTCTCCCTCATTCTTGCCTTGACACTATGGTAACAATTCAATAATATCCTTTTTCAAATCTCAAAAATGGTAAGAAATCTCTGGAAGAATATTCTTGAAAAACTGACAACTTGAAGATGATGGTAACTATACTGTTTGTGAAAAGACAGTGAGATATTATTTGCCATGTCTTTAACCTTTTGAAAAGCTGATGTAAGCTGCAAAAATATCCATAAAAGAGTTGAAATATCTTGTAACCCTTTTTTTCATTTACAGTTGGAGGGATTCTATGAATGTAAGGGACGCTGATGGTAACACACCCATGGACAGACTGATAGCAAAGCTTCCAGAGGCAGCAGAAGTAGTCCTCAATCATTGCGTGGAACGTTCCAGTAGGGATGACGATGATTTAAATCTCACGGTAACACTTTCAATTGATAGAAAACTTCTGCTCAAGATCTTTTTAGTCTGTAGACAATCAAACATGTGTAACCTGTGGGATGTTTTGCAATTATTTCTTAAGTCAAATGATTCATTAATTCGCAGCGAGTTTACAAACATGTACATGTACATCAGTAAAAAATTACAGGGGAAAAAATCCAATAGGTTGCAAATGTTTGATTGTCTACAGACTAAAAAGATCAGGAGCAAATATTCCTATTAGACAATATCATTAACTGGTCAATTGAAATATTTGTCTTTTAACAACTCCCCAGATTGTATGCTTCCTAAAGTAATGTTTTTAAAAGGACATTTTTTTCACCATTTCATTAGAAAAGGGGTATTTTTATGCGACCTATTTCAGGAAAAATGGCCCTTTCAAACAGCCTATGTCAGAAAAAAGGGATTCTTGTGAGACTCCCCCCTCCGTTGGTTATGGGCATGAATGACTAGAGGATAGGATCTTCTTCTTTTAGTCCCATAGCCATTAAGGCTGTTGGTGCGTTAACACCTGCTGTACTAGTTGCTTCCATTGTTGTCTATTTTGTGCTGTTATTTTTGCATTGTTAATATTAAGTCCTGTCCATTGTACTATGTTCGTTAACAAGGAATCCTTGGGTCTTCCTCTGCCTCTTTTCCCAGGAACTCTTCCATGCATAATGGTATGGCATAGTGTATCGGAATGTCTACTTGCGTGTCCAAACCATAAAAGCTTTCTTTTCTTGATGACATTTAGGATGGATTCTTGGCTGCCAGCGGTAGAGGTGATTTCTTCCAGAACAGATTTGTTGGTTCTATGTTCAGTGTATGACACTCTCAGCAATCGTCTGTAACATCTCATCTCATTTCAAATGCGGTGATGCGTTTTGCTGCTGCTGAGTTTATATGCCAAGTTTCACATCCATACAGGGCTGTAGCTATGGTGATTGACTTCAACTTGGGATTTGGGATTTACCTATTCTTTGGGATTGGGATTGGACATTCTAATTGTTTGAGATTTGAGATTTTGCATTTGAATTCTATGGGATTTGGGGGTGTCCTTATTCGATGTTGGATATTTGGGATTTTGATTTTTGATCCTTTGGGAACTGGGATCAGACCCCCCCCCCCCCTCTTTATTTTGCAAAATAGTGCGACCTAGAAACTACACCACCAGATGACGAGACAGTCACCGGCTATAAGCTCATTGGCACAGCATAGTGCTATTCAACGAAGCCATATAGCGATCCGCGGTGGTTAAAATGACACGTATATGCACAATATAGCATTAAAATAAAATGAAATGACATTGCCTTAGGCTTAAGCACTGGGCTTTTTTCCATTGGTAATTTTTATCTTCATTTTATCAAAAACATATTTATAGAAAATGATGTCACAATATCACTACGCACCAATCATGCGATCCAAAGACCGGATGATTGATCGTTGTTTTGCGAGAGTTACATTCAGGGGTATTCCATTCAGGGCAGACACATTTACAATACGGTTATGTCTATGGGTATTCGAAGTGTGCTCTTTAGTTACCCCGTCAGATCTGCTAAGTGAAGCGGTTCAAGGATTTTTTTCGAATGTATAGCAAAGAATATAATGTACTATCTTTGTGTACAGTGCTGTGCATCACTGCAGATGAAACCCATCAGATACATTGTTCTGTTGGTTTCATTCTGTTACATGGTTAGTCGAACTTACTGAATAGTCATATGCCTGTCTACCAAGCATGATATTTGACACTTACAGCAATGGGAGCGAAAATCTTCACATTTGACGAATTCAGGAAATTAAATTCGAATATTCTACATTCAATGATGATTTCTAAATTAAAACCCAATTTGGAAACATCATTACAAATTTGTTATTTACTTTCATGAGGATATAAAAATGGATATTAGGGGTTTAGTCGTTACAACAGTAAGGTAAGTAAACAATAATTGTGTACAGAATCACTCTGGGTTTTAATTTGGAGACCGTATGAAACCTTTTGTAGATACTTAGAAGTTAGAAAGATACAAAGCATAGCTGGTAGGAAGACTGCTTTTTTAATGTAAGACAAAAATGTTATGAGATGACAATATATGATTTATTTTGCCAGAACCTTTCCTTTCTTAATCTCTCTAAAGATTTAATTCAGTTCTTGACAATGGATAGGGTCAGTTCTAGTCCGCCATTTTGAGTTGACACTGATCACAATTTTACTACATAATAATAATAATAATAATAAAAAAAGCTTCATTTCATGAGGGTGAAACCTTTACAGCATAAACATTGATTTCCAAAGCCAAAGGGCAATTTATACAAAGAATGAAAATATTTACATTTGATGGTACATTGATATGATGAACGCAAAGGTGATTATTTACATGTCCAGCATAAAATGTGAATACATTTGCAGTTAGGGAGGTGAGGGCCTAATAATTGCTTATACACGAAAAAATGTCCCAAAGTATAATTCCCAAAACTTCCATATACATGAAGTATAACGGGTACTGCTTAGGGCAGGGTTTACTAATACAGAAATAATATCGTTATAATTTATAGCAATGGAAAAACGGTGTTATAATGATAAAAGAATTAAAATCCCCCCCCCAAAAAAAAACTGGTATGCAAGAAAGAAGATTTATAACAAGGCTAAAACTTGCTATGAATTGTTCTATATACAGTTGGATATATAAAGAGTCCAATACTGGGGATCTTGGTTCTGAGGATATTTATTGTGCTATATCATATAATGTTTTTGTTACAATTTCTTCTCTTAATCCTTTGGTTGACACTTCAGTTCTGTATTGTATGATTTCTAGTTTCTACTTATAAGTTTTCCTCTTCTCAGCTTAAATCATCTGTTGTAATTCATCAGAGTCTAAGTACAGTTGTACTTCTTGAAGTGAGGTTTCACTTATGCAGTTTGTATATCTGCAATGTTAAATCTAGTGACATTTGCATAGCAGTTTGGCAATTTTGTGTAGCAAACTGCTATGCGAATCAAGGTATAGAACCAAATAAGGGAAATAAGGGGCGGAGCTTAGGCATCCGACCTTTCTATTGGTTCATCAAATTTCTCAAAAATGAATCATTGCCCCGATGAGATTTTCAATTTTTCTCTCAAGGAAAGATTGAATTTTTCAAAACATGTTTTCTCATTAACACGAAAATGCAGACAAAATAAATATTAGTGATTTAGTTTCATAATTTATCCTAAACTGTAACACTAATATCTCATGTTTCATTTTAACTAAAATGTCATGGTTAACGTAGGGCTTAAATAATATGAGAACAATATGTTGTCTAAACCATAGTGCTTTTTAGCTGTAGCTCAGAAATAAAGAAATATTTTTTATCTATTTATTTGGCCTTTGATCCTTCATGTTAAGCTGTGTGCAGCCAACCATATACTAAACTTAAAAGCACAGTGGTAATGAATAGAGCGGTGAGGAGGGCGGGGCTTATTTTTATAAAACTCCCTTATCAACAATTTTTGCCATATTCATAGACAAAAAAGGGCCTGTTTTTTTTTCCACCTGAAATTTAACTTGGTTTTGATTATTATAATGGCAGATAATCTCTTAAGTTCACATGTGTCCATTACTAAGATAAAAGTCATTCTATTGACAGTTTGACTTTAAATTTGAAATTATACGATTTTTCTGTAATTTATTCAACGAGAGTAAATATGGCTGTTAAAGCTTCAAGAGGCATTATTCAAAATTCAGCAAAGGCTATGACCCTAACAAGAGGAAAGGATGTACATAACCTAAATGGTGGGGCAAAAAAGGAAAAGTTCAACTGATGCAGATCTAATTGCTTTTTTTTTTAATGCACAAACATATGTCCAAAATTATTAAACACAGTTTGATATTACTCAAATTTCTCTGCACTTGATTATACATATAACCCCCCAACCCCCCCCCCCCCCAAAAAAAAAGTGAAAAATTTAAGAAGAAATTAA
>JAVSBT010112212.1:0-32513 GCA_033118115.1 Pharyngocirrus eroticus
CGGCTTCCAGCTGTCTAAAATATGTAATATGGAGCCACTCAGAATTACACTTTCTAAATAACGTAGAAATCATAATTGTGCGTTTCTTTTTTTGTTCAGTATAGTTAGTAGCTGTCACAATCACTAATGCAGCTACTCTTTTTGAAACATATGACAAGGTCTATTTTAACACACAATTTCTAATAGACAATTATCAGCCCCCCTCCTCCTCCAACAGCCTTGTGTGAAGTTAGTATTGTACTTGTAGCAGATTATTAAAAAACTGTCTTCATTTTGATAAATAAATTGAAAAAAAAATATCATTGTTCTTGAAGCAATCAACTGAAGTAGGCAACTTTTAAAATCATCTTATGACAATGCAATCCTTGTCAATTGACTTTCTCAATAACTTTGATAGTTCTTTTCAAAAAAATATGCATGTGATGCTGGTCCCCTTTTTTTTATGAGCCATACCATCTAAGTGTGTCATGCAAAATGGTCATTCTTGGATGATTAATGATCAGTATGATGATCATAGACAGGCTGCTTATGTTCAGGTAGTTTTCTGTTAGGTGATAACCGATGGTAGAATTAAGCAAACACACACACACACAGTAAAACCTTCCTTTTTTGATTTGTATAGATTCATCTAACCAGTATTTTATACATGAATAATAAGCTTAAATTTTGACTGGTTTCAAGTGTTTGCTTACTTTAACAAAATAATGCTTTCGATTAATTCACTGAAACTTTATCAATCAACTGTTTATAGTCAAAATTGTCCATCTGACAGGTTTTTTATTTATTTGTTTATAGTCATAGAGACAAAAAACTGTTCTTCCATGGATCAAGACTGCTCCCTCCTTTTTTCCTGGTTCACTAATGGAGCAACGGGTCTGGATGTTATGCACCTTTTCTTTGCTACATTTACAAACAATAATATAATGATAATAATAATAATAATGATGATAATTATAGTAATGATAATAACAATAATACTGAAATTAAAAATGTAATTAATTTCTATAGCACAAAGTGATAGTTGTTTCTATGCATTGAACACAGAAATGTGGGAATTTGTCTTTTTTGAAGGCTTGGATGTTAGTGGTCTTTTCTGATCAACAAAGATACTAAAGATGTCTGTCTCAATATTTTCACAATTAAATGTATATCGCTACAGCACCTTGATAAGGAAAGAAAAGCTCTGTACAGAAATATGCATAGTTAATGTAGTCTACAGACTTGAACATATGCATGCACAATATAGCTGCAAAGTATGATGGGTGCTTTTATTACGGCAATTTCATCCTGCCACTTACAAAGAGACTATACTATATAAGTGCCATGTTATGTCTTCGATATCATCCATCTATGACTTCATTCATGAATATGTCTATATCTGCCTCACCAGTTCAAGTTTTTTGCAACTATGCAATGCATATATCAATGTATATTTCTATCTGCACATGGAAAGAGCATACCAATAAATCATGGCTTTCCTTTAGATTTGCCCCCTGAAAGATTGTGCTATATTATACCTACAAACAGTGGGCTAATTTCCTTGTGATCAGTTTGTCTGTGCTGTTAATATCTTTAATGATAAAGAAGATATTGATGAAGAAAATATTTGTCGTTACTTTAAATGAAATGATTTACTTTTCTTTTTAATTGTCTTAAGGATTGAACATACTTGTTTACTTTCTCCCTATGCTGCCATTTTTGACATTGAAAAGGCACTATGAAAAGTGTATTGATATTCAATTTTTTTAGTAAAAAGGTCATGTTCTGTCTGCAATGATTAATCAATGAAAAAAACTAAAGCTGAAACATAGAAAAAGTGGAATTAGATTTAAAAGAGGTAAAAGGAATGGAAACAAATAAAAAAAAGTAGTATCGTGTTTTAGCTTGAGCTAATTTTAATGTAATGCATCTTGACAAAAATATCTGTGTCATTATATGATTGCTAATATGATTAGCTGTGTGTCTTTTTCTAACAAAGCAATTTTCTAAAACAAAGATGTAAGTGTACAAAACAATACCATACGCTTTGAAATATTTGATTGGAAACTTGAAAAATGTGATATGCAATACATAGCTTATTGGAAATTTGGATGTCCATGACAGCATGAGACCCAGGTTCGATCCTGAGTTAATAATTATCTATTTTAAGACTCTCAAACTGAATGAAAGGCTTTGGGGTGTTACTGCTTGTCGATTAGTGATAGCATGTAAATGAATACTTGTCATCCTTAGATGAAATGCAGCTACATAAGTGACCGTGATGGTCTTATATCTAACAAAGTGCATGAATGTATATAATATTGAAAGTTCTTGGTAAACATTTGTTGTCCAAGATGACAATAGTTTCTTTGAACTTCTTTAAAGATAGCATTACTTATTCAATCTTAATTACTATCTAATTCTATAGATTTCTTCCATCCATAAAGCTTTGATAACTTTGAAATATATATATATGTATTTCTGTTACATCACTGACAGTCTTTGAAACAGATATCACAATATCTGAATCAATAGTTATTGTATTGGAAGAAGGTGTGTCTCTATGATGTGTGTACATATATATATATATATGTCACAGCATTTGAAATGTCAATGTGTTAGTGACCAGAAAAGAACAAAGAGGAGTTGGTCTGCATGATCCTGTCATTGCCACAAACACAGGTACTCTCTGCAGCATTTATCAAGGAACCTTCATTTTGCTTTTACTCATCAACAAGAATTTAACTCCTTACCATGATCATTTGTTTTTTATTATTTCAAACATAGTTACATAGGATGGCCTAATTACTTGAAAACTGGTCTGCTTTAGATTGCATTATTCTTTAACAATTCTATGGCACAGCAATAAAATATGCTAACCTCTTCACAATACATTGTCTCACATTTACTCATTGTAAAAGTCACTACAGCATGCACCAAGTTATCTCACATTTTCTCAATGAAAAAGTCAACGATATAGGTTTATATAATTTGCTTGTTGTTGTGACTGAGATCTAACTAGCACAATCATTATACAATCATTTTCAATATCTGACACTCATTAATACTGCATGTAGGCAATTAATTCTCACCAAAATTTGATCAATTTGATGGGTGAAGCCAACTATACTAATTAAAACTGAACATACAGGGTGAGAAGATTAATTAGAGGTATTTTAGTATCCCAATGTCAAATGATATGATTTCACGGCGGAATTTAGTGGCTAATTAAACACATGAACAGATAATCTTGTTGCTTCTGTGTGACTTCTAGGTTTGAAATCCTATCTCATAATAAGGGTATTTAACTAATGTCTAATCCTAATTCAGAAAGGATTTGGGGAAAATTGATCCTTGTGAAACCCAAGAGACTATAGTGTAGGGTCCAACATAGATATAGCTCAAAATATTTACTATATGTAGATCACCTTCATATATTCATGTCTGTTATAAAAGTGCTAAAAAGTATTTGTGTCTATATTGGTAGATTGTAGAATATGATGATATCAATAATTAGGGAAGAAGATCACAACATTTTAACAGCACAAAGTTTACAACCCTTTAATCCTGATAATTATATATTTGTAGTTTGATTACTATATTGCTACAAGCTTTACATTTTGCATAATTATCCTTCGAGTTGATGCCCTGTATACTTAAGATATGTGTGTGAATATGGAAATAGAAGTACTGTGAAAAAAAACATATACAGCCAATCTTTAGTATTTTGTATCCAAGTTTGGTGACAGTTGACAAAGTTGTGAATGCTGGTACTGGCTCGTGTAACTGTGATTATAGCTATCTCTTTTTGTTTTTGTTTAAGATGGATATGGTGGCCTTGTCCAGTTTGATCACCATGGTGATGGCATAGGCAGATACAACATCATGAATTATCGACGGAACCGAGCCACTGGGAGGTATGAATATGTAGTTGTTGGAGAATGGGTGAACGGTTTGGACATGATTGAAGGCGAAAGAATTATGTGGTCTGGAGGGACCTACAGCACTCCTGACTCCCAATGCAGTCAACCCTGTGGTATGGGAGAGAGGAAAGTAGTACAGACCGGTGATACATGTTGTTGGATCTGTACAGAATGTCATCCTTGGGAATACCTGCAAGATGAGTCAACATGTAAAGATTGTGGTGAAGCCATGTGGCCCTATGAAGATAAGAAAAGTTGCTACAGACTTCAGGAGCAGTACATGCAAATGGATAGCATTTTTGCAATAGTCCCAATGTGTCTTGCTGCTTTAGGAATCATCTTTACAAGTATTGTTATAATCACATTTGTCCGGAACATCAACACCCCCATAGTCAAAGCATCTGGAAGAGAATTGAGTTTCGTTCTTCTGGTTGGATTCCTTGTTTGTTACTTCATGTCCTTTATTCTCATAGCCAAACCAAGTCCATTCATGTGCGGAATTCAAAGATTTGGTGTAGGTTTTGGATTTTCCATGACTTATGCCTCCCTTTTAACTAAAACAAACCGAATTTCAAGAATATTTGACAGTGCCAGTAAATCAGCAAAAAGACCTGCATTCATTAGTCCAAAATCTCAACTTGTGATAACTTGTTTATTTGTCTCAGTACAAGTGATTTGTACCTGCGTGTGGTTGATTCTAGAACCCCCAGGTACACGTCTTCATTACCCAGACGGAAAAAGAAATCAAGTGATACTAAAGTGCAAAATCCAGGATATATCATTTTTAATATCACTGGTATATAACATGTTACTTATCATTATATGTACAGTTTATGCTGTCAAAACTAGGAAAATTCCAGAAAACTTCAACGAATCCAAGTTTATAGGTTTCACAATGTATACAACATGCATTATATGGCTAGCATTTGTACCAATCTATTTCGGAACACTTAATTCATTCCAGGTGAGTACCTCTTCATCAATATTTCTTAATTTGCTAAGAATGGGTTATGGCGACCCAATTTAATTGCTTCATTACAGTCTTTATTAACTATCAGTACAAGGAATTTTTTTCCACTTAGACAAAATGAATGTTGATGATTCTGCGTCTTTTAGAAAGGGTTTTAGTTTAGGCAGTAGGATTTCTAATTCAGTGGGAAACTAATCTTAGTTTCTTTCATTATGATGCAGAGGAAACTGAGTAAACCATGTCTGAATACACATCTTACTAGTCATTGGAATTGAAAGAGAAAAAAAGACAAATTGAGTTGTTTGGTATTTGTTCATTTGCCTTGTTTCAGTTGTTAATTCTGTTTATTGCCTATAAAGTCTGACAAATATTGATGATATGTCTGAGACACCCTATTTCATTAGTCACCAGAATGTGGCTTTAAAATCAGGAAGATTAAGTTTTAGCCACACAAAAAGTCAAACACATTCCCTAGTTATAATAACATTTAGATCATGATAACACGTTATTTCCAGAGAGTATGCAGAAACCTTTCTTCTGAGAGCTTCTTGAAAATTGCAAGGCATTTGATAACAATTTAACTTTATGTAACATAGTTTTGCATCACCCTGGAAATAAATGAATTGACTGGACAAGAAGTTGCCTAGTTACAGATATTTATATCTCGTTTGTGAATAGAATTCAATTGCTGCATTTATTCTCACTGAAATTTGTATAGAAAATGAATGAATACAATACTAGAAAATCTTGAATATCATATTGCAAAGTCAAAATAATGAATAACCGAGAATAGAAAATAAATGAGATATCACAAACCTACTTGTTACTGATAGGATGTTATACAAGTTATTAATCATGAAATAATCATACTTTGGTGCACGGAATAATGAAATTACTAGGTAAAGATAGATTTGCAGTGGACATGTTGTACTGATAAACTCAGCAGCATTTTCTATTGGTAGTCTGAAGACATAATTTCTTTATTGCTACAGACAGGCCTGAAGAATTATGACAGACACTGGTATGATAATGTCTTCATTATTAATTTGCTTATGATTTTTAAAAAAAATCAACTTATGTAAATTACAGACAACCTTTGCAAAAATTCCATTCTAAGCATTGAAAAAAAATGACAAAAAAATGTAAAGAAACTTAAAAGTGTTTATACATATGCAGATGTTTTTGACGGACAAATTCACAACACTAATTCTTGGAAAGCAGTGAATTATTAAGGGTTAATGGGTGTTCTTTTTGTCAAGAATGAACTCTGTTAAAAACACAGTACAATAATTCATTTCTGTAAAGTAGCACAATGTATTATACAAGCTAGGATACAAATCTTCTCTCATAAAGTTTTCTTTCATTTCCATGACAATGCCCCATCTAGTTGAATGGGAAGCGCTGTTTACTAATGGCCTTATCAAGAGAATTGATTAGTTTTCAAGTATCTCATTTTTTTCTTCCGAAGGAATTGGATTTTTCTTTTCTTTAACCTTAGTCTTTTTGGCAGAATATGAGTTATTGAAGTGATGTGCAAGATAAGATACAAGTATTAAACATAGGTACAAGAGATTAATGGGAGCATGGTGACTCAGTGACAAAAACGTGCGCCTAGAGATCAGAAGGTTGATGGTTCGATCCCCGCCTTGCCCCATGTCTGTGTCCTTGGGAAAGATACTTAGTCCCAATTTCCCTTCTTCACCCAGGAAACGATAAATGGGTACCAGGAAAAATTCTGGGAAAGTAACCTGCGATAGACTAGCATTCTGTCCAGGGGGAGTGAAAACTCTCAGTCGCTTATGCTACAGAAACCGGGGATAAGCACATGCCTGATGGCCTTAATGGCTGGAGTATGGCTTTACTTTACAAGAGATCCCTGGTGTAATCCCAAGCCAAGGCATTATACATGTAGTGGGTCACTTTACTCTATATTGCCTCAGTGTTCCCTACTGTAAAATGAGGCATTAGGTACTATATAGCTGTGACTGTCGGAGTGATTTCCTAAACAAATTTCATATATACTGTGTATTATTTGACAAAAAAATATTTTTTATTATCATTATAAATGTACCTTCTATTCAGAAAGGAATACCAATGGGAGATTGTGGAGAAATAACCTTTTACCTGCCCAAATCATATTGTGTAAATGCATACCTCCAAAAACATGTTTTAAAAACTTATATAAGCAAAAGAAAAAATGGTAAAAACATAATTGTTTATAAATCTATCATCATTATACTGTTAAAGGGTTAATTGTGTCAATTACAGAGTTTGTTTACACATGTCATAAGCAAAGATAATGTATGATGTTAGAATGGAGGATACAAAAAACAGTAACGATTGCAAACTTGCTTTTCTTTGGAAACACTTTAATTTTATTGAGACAGTACTTTGAGATTGTAAATGACATTCAAAGGAGTGAGTTTTGTGGGTCAAAAAGATTGTTTTGGGTTTGAGTAGTTTAACTGATCTAATGTCTGATGGATGCACCAAATGCTTTGCTTTTATCTATTTTGAGTCTTTTAATGATGTTTGATACAAAGAGAAGTATGAAAAGTGGCGTTACTGAAGGCTGCGCATAGGAGTTTGTGTTTTTTTATTAAGGAAGTCAATATTATTTCCAACGTCAGCTGTATGAAGGATTAAATCTCCCCGAGTACCATTTAATGGTGACCTTTTTGGTGACGTTGGCATTTTGTCTTTAATTCAGTTCATCCTGTATTTCTTTATTTTCTTGTTGAAATGTATGACCTCCCCACCAAATGCCAACATATATGTACTCTGGTAAAATATGTAGCCAATATCACTTATTTCCGTCTTGAAAACCTTAATTTTTTCGATTTTTTTATTGGTTTAAAATGGGGCATGGTCCCAGGGTTGAGGCCCTATGACCAAAAGGGCATGCAAGAAATAGGTCAAGTGAAGTAAAGTTGACATTTATGAGTAGATTAGATTTGTATAAATATTTAACCATTCCTAATGGGCACTGCACTTGAAGTTGAAGGCGATTTACTGGGGGTCATTCTTGGATTTTTTCCCTGAGAGTTGTAACTAATTACTGTTATTATGATAATTAGAATGCGGGATCAAGTTGCTCTAGCTAGTTCATACCAACCTTTTATCAGACTTTCATGCTTTTTAAAATTTAGAAAGGCAATGTTAGATCCAAATAATATGATATAATTTGATCTTAAAATTGATTGCCAGCAACAAAAACGTGAGTGATACATTCATATCAATATCTATGTAACCAAACAAGGCGACTCATCAAGCAAAAGTGGGTTTTTTTAAAATCCAAAATCGCTGTAAAATCCAACAATTATCGCCACTGAACAGCCAAGTGTGCAGTGCCCATAACTATTTTCAGTTTGCCCAATTTCCTTCTTTCAAATCATTGAAGTCTTCAATCTTGTCCCACCCCGTCCCTTTTTTCCACATGCTGTTATCATGATGAATAATTATGGGGTTTTTTTACATCAAAAGAGATTCTATCATAAAGCAGCAGAATATTATGATTTAAGTAAATTTATTTAGCATAGCAATGCATGTGTACATTATTGATTCAATACATGATATACTAAAGTAAATCTATATTCCTTTACACTTCTTAAATTCCAGGCTGTCACTGTTTACCCTGAATTGTTACTTGTGTTGACTCTGAAAGAATGATATTTCATCATTGAACACAATCATTTGTTACTTTTTATAATTGTTGCTTTTTTAGATTGTATCAGGTGAATGCCAAATGGCTAAAATCAAGTATCTTATTACTTGTATATGTGGTATGTCTTTGGCTTTTTTTTTGGTCAAGTCCATCAAATTACGTTAATAACATTTGTTTTTAACAAATGAAACCTTTAATAATAAGAAGACTTATTCGAATAATGTCCTTGAACTTTCAGCAGTGCTGATAAACTTATATATTATACATAATTATAAATTTATTCCAACATGTAATTTTGTATCAAACACCAAGCATTATTATTGGAGGAAGTAAGAGATATCTCACTAACATTTTTGAATAAATCTAAAATCATTCTTTTCGGAATTGCTTTTATTCTACCATGCACTGATAACATTGTTAGTAAGGTTGTTGGATTTGTTGATGGGTTGTTGGTAGGTGGGAGGATGGACACAAGATGGAAAAATTTATGACAAATTGTGAACTTATTTTCTTTTTACATATCTAGGAATTCTGTTCCTTTGAGGGCGGTTGTTTCTCTTTCAAATTGAAGCTTCTAGGAAAATATTACTTTTCAAAGACATTAATTAATGCGTAAATTATTCTGGGACAATAAGTAGCCTACTATTTCCTTTCTCTGTCTTCTATGGAATAAAGTCATTTTTATTACATTTGTGAGACTTCTTTTGTCTATCAATATCAGCTAATTAGAGAAATCCAAATTAGTCAACCCTGTTTTTAATCAATTTCATTGTGTGTTGAAACTAGCCTCCAAGTGACAGATTGACATAAAAAACTGCTAAGGTATGTGTTATATTCTGTGTGTTATACAAGTTGTAAAAAGCAATTTTGCATCTCCCTTAGTTTGGTGTACATGTCATTTTTGTCTGCTACAAAGGTCAATTAAGCCACTAAGACAGAGAAAATGGGATCTCTTTCACAATGATAGCCTTGGTTCTCTCTTGATGAAAATCTGGACATAAGCTAATAGCAACATTATCAGTCAGTTAGAGTTTAGCAAGGAGACAGTCGTTGATTGACAGTTTCAGTCAAAGATTAAAGAAAAGAAGAGAATTTAAAAAAATCCTACAGTAGCCTCGTAAATGTGGTGAGGTAACCTGTACTTGATGACACATTAACAAGATTTTTTGTGATCTCATTAAATAATGGGCACGGATTTGAAGATTCGAGGTTTCTTTTTTTTCAAAGATCGTAAGGACATCAAACTTACTTACTGTCACCCTATTCACCTGGTGACTTTATAGGATTTTACTTTACCACATTTCTTGTCCAACTTTCTAAGAAAGCCTTAGTCCATATTGTTCTGAGAATTCAATTAAACTTGATTATTTCACCAAAGTTAAAGAATACCCTTGTTCATCTTGGAACTGCTGTGTAATTTACTTATAAAATCCCACACAAATTGTAAAGAATTTCGAGGGCAAAATGTCCTTTTTAATTGACTAACTTCATGTCAAACTTTCAGAATGAAAATATGATAAAATAATGTATTCTAGGACATGGATATCACATTGACACCCAAAGTATGGAATGAAAGAATGACATTTTAAAATTGATATAATTCTGCTGATGAACAGTCATACTTCACTAATAAGAACAATTTTGGGACTGCTTGGGCTTGAAACAGTTAAATGTTATCTATGTTAGGACGTCTCCCAGTTAACTTTAAATGTATACATATTATTTCTTTTTCTTTTCTTTTATAGATTCAAACCACCACGTTGTGTGTTTCTATAAGCCTGAGTGCTTTTGTGGCGCTGTTGTGCTTGTTTACACCAAAAATGTACATAATCGTCTTCCAACCACAGAAAAATGTTCGTAAGCTGACCATGAATTCTGGGACCTACAAAAAGGCAGCCACTAGCAGTACAATGGGGGGAATGACAAGTAATCATGGTAAGTTGCCAAAGAAAGCAATGGAGAAAGAATGCCATCTAGTGACAAAATTGTATAACAAATCAGACAGAAGATAAAGATTGTTGAGTTTTATGATACTGATATTGATTTTTTCCCCAAGAAAATCTGAACAAATTATTAATAATGATGTTTGCGATAACCGCTGTAGCCATTTGGTACCATAGGGATATTTCTCTCTTGAAGCTTTTTGATATTAGATAATATTTCCTTGTCCATGGTGTTTTTAGGTCCACCACCTCCACCAGAACAAATTAAGCTGAGAGGCAGTTCCCCACACAAAACACTGATGGGTGGCATCACAACTGAAACAGAGACAGATAGAGATAGTATGAATTCACTGTATGTATGACTTATCTTATTAACATAATTATGTCAATAGTAGTATAATGTATTATGACAAAATCAAATCTATTTTTACTTATTTTACTTGTTGAAAACAAAATTTGCTTAGTATTCAATATTGCTATTTTGTTTTACAAAAAAATTTATTTAATAAACAATGATGCCCTAATTAGGTAACCTTTGCTCCTGAATTTTTAAGTCTGTAGACAACCCAAATCTGTGTATATTTGATATAAATATTTTTAGAAATGCATGCTGATAAACCCATATCGCTTATTAATCTACAGACAGTTTATGAACATGTGTTTATTATGAAATGATAGCATGATAAACATGTTTGAATTGTGTACAGACTGAAAGGATCAGGAATGAAAATTCAATCTTTGAATTAATGTATGTAGATGTATGTTTCATGTTAAAAACATGTATGTCATGAATTCTTTTAGTGTGTATTAATGCAAAAATAAATAACCTTCATCTTGTTTTTTTTGTAGCAATATCATTATAATATGGCTGTCTTGTCTAATGTCTAATGACGCCTTTATGAAGTTGAGACTAATGACGAGTAATCAATATTTTAATGAGTAGAAGTTACAGTTTTTGGGTTCACGGAAACCCCTTATTCAAATGACAAACTGCTGAATGATTATTTCCATATCTTTTTTTCTACTTCTCCATTTTCAGAACTTTTGATGAGTGCGCAGACACACAGACATGACAATCAGAACACACCTGTGAACAGAAAGATTGTTTTGAGATGAGTGATATTGTCACAGAAAACAACGAAATCCTCAAAAGGAAAACAGAAATTCTCATCTAAAAGTTTGAATCAACATTCAGACAAAAATCCTCAGAAACCATTACATCAATCTTCTTCTTTTTTCTGAATTAATTTCCGTTACACCTGTCTACTATTTCTTGTAATGAAATGGAAAAAACATCGGATGCTGTGGTTATTGTTAATTAAGTTCTTATAATGCTACAAACTATAATAAAGGTATGTTTCTTGTGGTATAGACACTGATAGTGATTGGGTTTGACAAAATCAAACATTCAGGGGGAAAATGTATGAAAAGTGTTGCATTATAGTTCCAGTTATTTATTTATTTTCATACAAGTACAGACATACTTGTACAGTTAAACCTAGGTTTGAGGCCACCCTACTTACATGACCATCTCATTTATTTCATATCCCTGTAGACTCCTCCCTGTATAATATCTTGCTAATGTAACTACCTCACTATAAAAGCCTGGTTAAAATACTAGTCTTTATAGAGAGGTCGAAATACACAGTATCAGCATAAAAAATACACTATCAGTGTCTAAAGGAAGCAGACAGTTGTTTAATGCTACTGCAAAAGTATATCAGCATCAATTGCTTTTTTAAGAAAACATTTCAACCTATTCTTAAGTTTAAGAATTCTTCTTCTGAATAATGTAAAAAGGGGGGGGGTGACAACCTGAAATATGAGGAGGATCTTTTCAAAGTAGAACTGTGTGGACATTTCATATTCGTGCTTATGTTTAGACTTTTGCACACAGATTCATCATTGTTATTTAATTAGTTTGAAAATCATGACGCTGCACAAATAGGAAAAGCTTATTATCAGACTAAAATGTTAATTCATATTAATTCTATACAGTTCTACTTTAAGAAAACAAAAGTGGAGTGACGATAAAGTAAATTGTTTTTCATTGGAACAAAATGTTCATGGATCTTGGAGCCAATAATATATTTGCAGTCTATATGCTAAATGTCATAACCACAATATCAGATAACATGTTAATGCATAGGAAAACTGGTATCTCATACCGGTCAAGTGACATTAAGCTTACTATACAGACTGTTTGGTCATAACAGTGGAGTGATGATGGAAATAAAGCACATTTCCGGGAAACATGTTTGCACTTCCTCTGCAGACATGTCCACTGTTATTTAGCCCACAACATTACTCTGCATGAGCTTAGAGAAACACATTAAGCAACATTTTCCAGTGAATAATTTCATATTTCTGAAACAAGGTTTCTCTAAATGTTTCCTGGTAGTGCCACACTAGAAAACACGTAGACGAACAAGCAAGTTACAGAAACAAAATTTAGTATAGCTTGAGTAAAGTTTCTGGAACTATTTCTCAGTGTATCTGTCACCCCCCTAAAATGTTCACATATAAAGACACATATTTCTTCTCAATTTCTTGTTATTGTATTGACGTGAATTTCCCCAAATAACAACTTCAAAATCATTCCATCTTCATTTGATATTTGGATTGCATTTAGATGACAGGCAATGAATATTGATGAGGACTTTTTGAAAAAAAGTATCAAACTGTTCACAGTGTGTGTGTGTTACATGTAAGACAAAGACTCTTTTCTATACATAAATAAAAAAAATGAAATAGAAGTATAGCGTATTTGTAGAATGTATCATAGAAATAAAACAAAAATGACAAAAACATTAGAGGAGTGAACATTAAATATTTTTTCCAGTGGTGACTTATTTACTATGTAAATGAACAAATGAGTTGACTCTCCTACATTTGAGGATAGGATATATGTTTCAGGATAGATATTACATTTCTTTACCAACCAAAGATGCTTGATCTGAATGTCCAAATTTTCATCTTTGGATAATAAAAAAATGTATACTTTACCCTAAAAGATACCTCCTATCCTAATTCTATGATTAAATGCTGTTGACTGCATTATTTAATTTTGAAAAACAAATGCTGTTTACTTTGATTTTAAAAATCCTTGAGTGCAGATCACTGTTTATGTATAAGTTATTGAACACTATATAGATGTATTAGGAATTGAAAAATCAATTCTGCATTGTTTATTTTTGATTGATGAAAATATTATGAAGAATGTACCACATCGTAATGTGTAAACCTGTCATACCATGTGAAGAGGAATTGGAGAACTTTGATATTACAGCCTTTTAGATCATGTGAATTATAGATGTTATATTACACTATACATTCCAAATTTAGTTTGCAGTAAGCTTTATTTATCATTTGAAATAAAACTGTAGACCCAGTGTTTTCTTCTTATTTCAACAAGTCCATGTTATTCATTGTTACTTTTCAGAATTATTCTTAAAAGAAATATGGTTGCTTTTTGTAGAAAATGAATAGATTAGGGAAATAAACTTAATAAATATTCACCAAAAAAACAAAACAAGAATGCGTGAATGGTAGACTTAATAATTAGCTGAGAGCACACAGAGATGCCATACTCACAGCATGAAGGATGTATTCTTTTATGCCATCATCGATATTACAATATTTCAAATAATATCCGAGTTATTTCTATTTATTTAATATTAAGCTATAGTGCAGATGAGAACATTTTGTGTGGAGAGCAGCATATAACTTCTATAAGAAGGCAGAGAAGACAAAAAGGCCAAAATTTGAAGAATCTCTATATAAATGTAGGAATCGGCCCACTGTAGAGAGGTTGTGTTTAACCATTTCAGTTTGTTTATGACCTGACAATTCAAGAAATGTACATAGTTATAGTGAAAAGAAATAAAGTTCGAGAATATTAAGTTTCCAATAGTTTTAATTTATCATTTATTCTGTGTGATTATTCAGACATTTTAACTCATGTGCAGTGGAGAATACATAGATCATGAGACAAAGAACCAAGTCATATAATGCAACCCTGAGATGGAATGAGGGGGACAAGTGATGAAGTGGTCATGGATCAGGCATACACCAATGGCATGGGTTTGAGACAAGATATCTTTCTGGTGGAAAGTGATTTTTCATCTCTGCAATGTGTATCAGAAATGTCTGGCTTGTTTCCATATCCAGTAGAAAGGGTGTGAACCCTTGTCATGGATTCTATCTCCTTGGCGCAGATGAGAATACTGATTACAATAGCTGAAAACAACGTTGTTATTTGTTTCAAAATTATCAGAAGTCTTTCCTTACAACAAGCTTGAACTAACTAATGCAATACAATACAATACAACGCACACCATAACTGTTAGGTAGATACATCATACATATTATACAAGTCTCTTTTTAGCATGTGTGGTAGAATAGACATATGCTCAAATACATAATTTTCCAAAAAAATTACAGCAATGGCTTTTTCATCCCACAAAGCCCTAAAAAACAAAGCTTCTACAAATAGATAATATCTGAACTGAAGTTACATACATATCAATAAGTGCAAAATAATGGGTTTGACTATTTTTCTTGCTGCATATGTTATTATACTAATGATAGAGAAAATCATTACAACTAACAATAAGTGATTTGAAGCATGATAATGGAAAAGTAATACAAATGTCTTTGTCCTTAGATCTGACCCAAGGATACTGCAATGTTTAATGTCTAAAACTTCTGTATGCAATTAACAGCAATCTTTTCTCTGTACAAGCTAAGCAACATTCCCTCAGCTTTATTTATAATGGACCATTAGCTACCAGTCTTGGATTTTTTTCTTACTCTTGTAATTTGATACTTTTTGATTTGATACTATTTTGTATTTTATCTTTTTGAAGGCGAGATAAAATTATAACATTTTTTAGAGAAATTATAAAAATAAACTTCTGCTGTTTATTGACACTATACAATATTGTATGCTGAAAACAAATTATGGTTGAAAATTATTTTCTGTTGGTGGATGGTAACTTTAGATGCAAGCTTGAACACCACCTTTCTCCATTATTTCAGTGTCACTAAGTAGCATAAAAGGTTTTTTAAAATTTACAATTGATGTTACTTGAGTATTCACCGATTGTGGCGCTTTAAGAACGCTACCTTCATAATTATGTACTAATTGCAGATTAGAATTTTCATTTCAAAATGACAATCCTGTAATGAAAAGATGAGTACACTACTCATTAAACTTGTATGCTTTGAATCTGTTTAAGTGTACACATACCTTTAGGTCCAAAAACTAGATATTTTGTCTGGTTCCCAGGTTCTTTTTTGATGAATCTTCTTCTCTTCGATCACCAAATCCCACCATATTGGCCATTGCTTTACTTTTCAACCCAAGAGTCTAAACTAAGGCTCCTAAGCTAAGGACTTTGCATACAACAGAGGACCTTTAAGTTTTGAATATTTCATATTCAATATATTGTATTTCTTTTGCAAATATCCAATCCTCCTGAGCTGTATCTAAGACTTCAAGATAAATCCCAAAGGATGCCTTAAAGTAGATGTTTGTGTCTATCAATTTAGGTATACAAGTATTCAGAATATTAAAAACATGTTTATTTGATACTAAACTTTAGTCTCAAGATTTTTTTTTCAACGTTTTTTTTTTCATAAAAGGTAAGAGCAGCTGGAATTGATTTTGATATTTTTATCTGGGGACTCTGGTCTGAAAATATTTTAATTGCCTTTAGTATATATAAAAAAATAAAACATGTTTTTGATACTACAAGTATAGTAGTATTCTGAATCCTTGTAAAGTTTCTAGTCCTACAAATTTACCAAATAACACACTACTGCCATCTACTTGTATTCTCTTTCCATCTAGAATCTGTGTGTCTAGTTATAAAATATGTATGTATTCCATTCACATGTATATCAAGTGGAAACATGTTTTGAATAATAGTAAGCCAATCAAGACCAGGAAGTCCCTGCTAAAAGGCTAACAATTCAATGTTCCTACCCATTGGGTGTCAGCACTATATTTTTCATAATAATTTTTCTTTTCAATACTTGTATATATCATGTTTTAAATCATTGTTTAGTTTAGCTGCAGTGCAATATATAAACAGGTACAGAAACAAACCTCTGTATATATTTGATATTCATTAGATATTTACAAAAGATTGTTTTCAACAAAAAGAAAAGAAACCATGATATGATTGAAATATAAATCTTGGCTAAGTTGCAGGGTAATACAGTCAGATATGTCAAAACAATCTTTCAAAAGGGTCTATTGAAAGTATGTGCAGTGCAACTAGTATTTAGTATATTTAAAACAAGTTTTTTTTATACTATGAGTATGAGTGTTCAGGAATGTTTTAAGGACTTATTTTTAACAAAAGGTAAGAGCAATCCAAGCACAATCTGGAATTGATTTCATCTTTTCATCTTCTATTGAAATAAAAAATATATGGGAATCTTAAATGGGGAATCTGGTATGAAAAGCTTTAATTGCACTAATGACTTTGAAGCATGTTCTGCCACATAGGAGGTAAAAACATGATTTTTGTATATTTCTATACAAGTAAAACATATAAAAATGTTATCCAGTTGTGAAAATGTTCTTATATCTTGTAAAAATAATCTCTAAAAATGACACCTCTGGTATAAAAGAAAATTGATTCACTTGTTTGATTGTTTACAAATTTATTTATCAACATGTTTGTATATAATTACATTTACCTCTTTGTGACAAATACAATGTACACTCTATAAAGCAAATTAGCATCATCAGGCAAATAATGTACAGACAACCGAAATACACAGTATATATACAGATGAGAAGTTTAGGTGTGAAGTATCAATAACATAGTGGATTACACAAAGGCAGTATTTGCATACCCTAGAGTGTCCTGGATCAGGAAGTAACACTGAAGTATATTCATCTGACACGAATGAAAAGTATTTTTATGCCAGAAACTAACTTCCTCAACTAAATCAAAGACATCACGTTGACAAAAAAATCTGGTGAACCAATTCTAGTAACATGCAGAGTAACTTGAAACAGCTACAAATTATGAATTTGTTTATTTTTTTTGTGATTCTGACTTTCACTCCTTTGGAATCACAGCCTACAACATGCCAAGAAGATCTCATAGAGTGTGAGAACAAAAGAATCCTCTATCAGCTCCAAAGACAAGAAGACATTTTGCAGGTCTTTTTAAAACAAAACAACCTCTTGAAAAAGAATGAAGAACCGTTGCATACAGGTATGAATAAAGATGCTTCATCTATGACACAAATAAAGCATTCAACATTGGAACATGTATTTCAGGAGGCTCATAATCTATGTCTTCCTTTTATTTAGGGTGATGAAACATTCATTTTATTTCAGCAATGGTAACATGAGCATTGTTTTAAAGTTTAATGTTTGCATATTAATATTACTGTTTATTTCTCATCTTTTTATTTTTCTAATTTTTTTTCAAAAACAAATATGCATGTTGGATTGTTGGTTCAAGGTCATATTATGTAGACATAATGAAATATGCTTTACCCTGGTCACCCATGAGGTGTTTGAGTTTGGAAAATGTCAGTACTGTTCCTTACTCAGATAACATTGACATTTGTGCTTTTTTTCATTACAGCTCTTTGACTTGTTTTAAAATATATCCTTACAGATTGTTCAGATTTGTACAGTAATTCTCCCACTGGTATTGAAGGTGTACATATTTTCCAGACTTTGGGAGGAAGAAGATATAAAGCTTTTTGTGATCATGATGGATGGACCTATATCCAGAGAAGAATTGATGGCTCTCTCTCATTTAATAGATATTGGTGAGTAGTTCCAACGGTGATATCTAATATCAAGGGCTACACACTTATGTGCCTTTTCCTCTTTATTTTTTAATGGAAATTAGCATGTATAAACTAGATGTTTGTATCTTTGACATTTTGACACCTAGGTATGCATATAAACACGGCTTTGGACATGTTTCTGGTGAACATTGGCTTGGAAATGATAACATCTATGAAATTACCAATCAACAAAAATACAAACTTAGAATAGACTTCTCATCATGGGAACCCTACCTTGAAAGGTTTACAAGAACATATGACAATTTCTACATTGAAAATGAAGCTGCGAAATACAGGTTACACTTCTCTGGGACATCATCTGGAAATGTTACTGATAGTTTTTCAACTCATAAGAATGTTGTGTTCTCTACAACAGATAAAGATCATGATACACATTCAGGGATTAATTGTGCGAAGAATGCAGGTGGCTGGTGGTTTCATCAATGTGCAACAGCAAACCTAAAATGGGTTATACTGGGGAGGAAATACAAGTACATATGGCCAAAGTGTTGGCGCAGGTATAGAGTGGGATGGTATTTCACAAGAACGGTACCCTGACAACAGATACACTTTCAAGACCTCTTCCATGAAGATCAAGCCATTAGATTAAACTTATCCTATATAAATGGGAAAGTTAATATGATATAATTATAAACAATAAATGTGACTACTAGAAAAAGATATTGATTACCACTGTTTAGGATTGTAACTGCACTTTCCAGACAAAGATGGTGATTTAAATTGAAATTTTTACAGCGATTTAATTTGATGTAATTATATATGAAGTAACTTGAAATGACTTGTTTTCAAGAGCAAAATTATAAACCACTATTACAATGCAAAGAAATTAAGTGTGCCACCAGTGTATAAGCTGATTTTGCTACACCAAGAGCCATTCGGTAGCAATTAGGCTTATACACTTCAGTCTGACAATGACCACAGACAATAGTGGTCGAAATTAATAACAAGGTAACAAAATTCCCTTCAGTTTGGTTAAAAAGAACTTTATTGCATAATCATTATTACCAAACTTATGAACTTGTTTCATAATACTTATAAACACATAGAATGAATGATTAAAAATATATCAGGTATCCAGGAAACTTTTAGTACAATATAGATATAAGCTACCTCAATATATTCATTTTGGATTTAATTGCAATCTTTTGCAAGTTGCTGCTTGCGCATTGTTCAAATTGAAAAGGGCAAATGTTGATAAGTACATTTTGAATAAAGAATCAGGCCTTATTGTTGTAGCTAAGATAATTCATTCTTTGCCTCAGAGATTTTTTTTTGTCAAAGATGCAAATTAGAGTATTTCAAAAATACAAAAAAATTGTATAGAATGTATCCATATTAAATGTGCTTACCTATAGAATGATTCAATTAATACAAAATTTGTCTGCTGGTTTTAATTTAGTCCAAGGTTTTATTCAGACGGAAAGACTAGGGGCTATATTTGACACTTCAAGTCAAATTTTAAAGGTTGTTTCAAAGAAGATGTTTTGTATATTAGTTTAAGTATGTTTCTAGTCCAATTAGTTCACCCAATAATGCACTAGCTCCACCTACAAAGTCTTGATTATCTTTCCAACTAGAATCTTTATGTCTAGTTACAAAATGTGTACCTTAACATCATGTGCATACTTATATTATGTAAAGTGGTAAAGTATTTTGAAGCCAATCAAGGCCCCAGCCAAAAAATGACCTTAAGTTGTATTTAAATCATTTTTGGTTTAGCTGCAATAAAACATAAAAATGTACAGAAATAAACCTTTGTATGCAATTGATGTTCAATACATATTTACACAAGATTTTAGTTTTAGTAAAAAGAAAAAGAATTATGATTACATGTAAAATATAAATCTTGGCGAAGTTGGACAGAAATTCCGTCAGATATGTCAAAACAATCTTTCAAAAATGTCTATTGAAAGTATGTATTCCCATAAATTTTCACAAGTGAATGCTTTTGATTCTGACAGACAGTATATTATGTAAAATTTGACCACCCAAAAAATCACAGGAATATATCTGACTCCATCTAAGGAAAAGGAACACCAAAAATTGTGATGCACTTTTTCAAATATGTGTTTCTTTTTATTTTGTAAAGTGTCATGCATAACTTATTCAAGTTCATAACATGTTTTTTGTACAAGATCTTCCTTGTTAACTTCTTTGATTTATTAGCAAATATCTAAAACTAGGCCAACTTGTTATCAAACCATAACTTTTCTATGGGGCATGTGCACTATATTCACGCCACTTGGCATTTTACAACTTGATGATTCGTTCCTTCCTCAAAATATCAAAGCAACTGTACCATTCTCAATTTCTCATATATGTCTTGGTTATTTTTTTCTTTTGAAGAATACAACATGAAGTTAACATGAAACATTACATATTTCCAATTAGCATAGCACACCTGGGAGCTAGAGTAAAGCAAAGAATAAAAATACACAGTTTCTGAGGGAATATCATTGATATTGCTTGACTTCATATATGTCACTGTATGGTTGTTACAAGCTTATTATGGCATGTATTCGTTTTAATAGCTGTCCTGCATTTATCTTTAATCTTAGAGCACCAAGTGACAAGCTAGATCAGTGTACAAATGACAATATGCAATATAATGTAAGTTACACAAATGGCACCATGCAAACTTAAATTGCAAGCAAGAAATGTGATGTGTCTAACGTGTTTTCTACAAACAGTTCCATAGTTTAAAAATACTCACGAAAGGAAATGGACTTTCTGACAACTGTAAAGAGTTTTTAAAAACAAGAGAAGTTTCTTATATTGATCTTGAAATCTTTTTTAAGACAATATGCTATATATAGTAATAACTTACTGAATCATTTAGAGTAACAGAAGTAAGACAAATTGATATGAGCAGTGCTTTTTATGTCTTTGGGAAAGTTTGTGAAAAATTCCTTTGCCTTATCCTGCAGTATATGTATGTATCTAAGCTGAATTTCAAGATATTTTTGGTATTTCATTTTATAGTCCATCATAAACTTGTATTTTACCAATTAAGATTGAAGGTATGAATACAAAATGAGCCACAAACAGAAATGTGCTGTCAATGAGATAAATGTGTGTCATTTTCTGAGCCATCACATTTTTACCGAACATAAACTCCACAAAAAAAACACTCAAGCTAGATGAAAGAAACCTCCAGATTCAATAAAATTTCTGTGTGTTGAAATAATTATGTTTGTCACTTATCAATTTATACATTTGCCATTCTTTAAGAAAAATCCAACCATGGTTTCAATTGATATGTTTAAGCCTTTAAACCTTTATACTAGTCGTACATGGAAAGAGTTTGAGAAACTTGGTCTGAAAAGTCTAAAACGATGATGATGTTCTAGTTTAGTCACAGCCTCAATTTCCTTCTCAGACAAACAAGCCTGATTGTAGGAAGTTTTCTTTATCCATACTGCCTTCAACAATGTGGAAAAATTCTGTGTCATGTTCTTTACTTTTCATTTTGTGTTCAGTGGCCAGAAGGTTATATGTTTAGGAAAACAAAAAAATATACAAAGTAAGAATTTGGAGCCAGTGAAACCTGTTTTGATTGCATTCTTTGACATGGTACAATCAGATATAGAGCTTGGAAGTTTTAAAGTCATATGAAAAGATTTTTTAAAATTATCTGTGCATCAGTATAAAAGTTAATCTTTTTACTGGTTAAAATATGCTTACTTTGAAAAATTTTGACTAACGCTGTAGTCATCATCAGTCATAATGATGTTTGACTTGAATGTCCAGTGACCTCATCAAGTGACCCGCCAATGTCCACCATGACATCTAGTGGACATTCAAGTCAAACGTCATTATGACTGATGATGATTACAGCGTTAGTCGAAAGCTTTCAAAGTAAGCATATTTTAACCAGTAAAAAGATTAACTTTTATACTTATAATAAACACTGGTTAGATGAATCTACATGACTCTATCTGTGTATCAATAAGACTTTGTAATTTAAATGCCATGTGTCTGCATTATATGAAAAAAGGATAATTTGAATAGTGGACTTAATTCTGCAAAAGAAAATTAGTTATGAAGCAAGATTATATCCTGTGGCAAATATGTTCTATTCAACGACTTGGGCTCTAGTTTTCTAATATCAATTGAATTTGTTCTCAGAAAAAAATGAACAGCAACATTAAGATATAAAATTAGGATTGAAGCTATAAACATGCTCTAATTTGAGTTGATTCAAAATTTGTAAAAAAAAAGGTTTCTTCTTTCTTATGACATTAACTTTTTTGAATTTTTAAATATTTTGTACAAAGGAAAATGATCTTTCATTGATATTGATATGTACAAAATAAACTGCTGAAACCAAAAAAAATAACCTTCTTTGGTCAAAAAATGTGCAGGTATGCTTCAATTTTAAGAAAGACTCAAATTGTTGACAACAGAGTTTAACAGGATAAAAGGGAAGAGCAATCAAAGATGGAAATTTATGATTTAAGATAAAATAAGATTAGAGATGCAAATTACTGTTCATTCTATATTCATAGACCTTTCCATAGCTCACTTAATGGTGAAATAATGGAGATAGATTTAACTGTTTAAGAGTATGCATATGTCTCACACAAAAAATTGTCAAAGGAGTATAACCAAATCCCTCCACTATCTCTTTTCAATATTTAAGGTCTCTTTGATTGCAAAACAATTGAGACAAATGGCTGGAAGTTTCATTGATAGCTTTTATGGTGTTTAATTCATCAAAGGTCAAGGTTATTTATACTGAAGCACCAAGGATGTCAAACAAAGTGTTTCATCATGACCAGTCAATTCATCAAAATATCTCATAGACATTTATACTGCAATAGTCAATATGAACCAAAGTAATTGCAGCAAGGCCTAAACTGCATCAGAGTTATTGTAAAATGTAAATTTCCATTATACACACCTTTTAAAGTAAAGGATTCTTCCTAAACTAATGAACTTTTTTAATGAAGGATTCTTTGGTTTAATATGTACATTTGTACCAAAATTTGGATGGGAATAATAACAATGCAGAAGTTAAGTTACGTTTAAAACTAAAACCAATTTCAGTGATGTTTTTATACCTTTCTACCTATAAATTACATTACAAACTGTCTTTTATAAAACATTTACAAAATGACTGACGGCTGCAGTCACATTTTCTGGGTGATAAAAGTACAATTAATGCTCCCCTGCCAATGATAGATGGTGATGACATTGTCCAGCATGATGAGTTTAAAGTTGTAGTGCCTTTTATCATTACAATTTATGGTGACAAATGCAACCAAGAGGCAAACCTATCGTTTGCAGAAAAAAAAATGTTGCTCTCTTTTCTGTTGTAAAGGTGATATGTTTGTATTGAAATACCCTTTAACTGACTATCATTGGCTGCAGTGTCAAAAGCAACTAAACAAGCAGTCACCAAAGCCATTTTCTTTAATCTCTGTTATGAAATTCACTCATTTGCTAGTGGACAAACTATGGTCATTTAGCTTCAAACAGCCCACAACATTTTTTTTCCAGATTGCAAACAACATGCATTGCCATCCATATAACCTATACTGACTCATGGATTAAATTAGGCTATTGCTATGCATCAATAATAGGTCATCTCTAGGCAACATTGAACTGATTGGCAAAACTTTTTGAAAGTAGAATACAATTGACAATTGAAAATAATGGATTGGAGGTATCCCAAATGTTGATTTTTGTTAGAAAAACTGTTAGAGTTGACATGAAAATAGTCAAAGGTCAGTCAGGCCTGTGATGTTCTATTGAGTTGATATTGTGATGTGCTGATTACAAAGCACAAATGATCTTCAAATTGACCACTTCGATGTATGCCAATCAGAAGAACCCACCAAGGGACCGAGAAACATTACTAAGACAAGAAAACAAAATCTTGTTTCTTTTAGTGCATTCATTATTCTGGTTTGTTTATGTTTAAACAAGTTTAACCAAATGTAGGTCAAATATATAAACTGATTTGATTTGTTGGTATATGTAATATCGCTTTTTTTTTCTATCAACCTAGCAAAACAAAAACAAAAAAATCTATAAATGTTTGATATTTTATTTTATTCCAAAGGCCTATTAGACTCTAACATATAGGCCTGTACTGGACTGGAGAAAATGATTTTTTTGTTATATTGCTATCAATGGTTTTCAATATGTAATAGAGGTCAATGCCCATCTGTGCATCAAGACATAATAGGAATTAATGACATTTTGGTTGCACTTGTTTTTGAAAGGTTTATTATTAAGGTGATTATTTTGATACAAATTAACTGCAAATATGTAAAACATGTAAATTATCAGGGATTTTTAATAGAGACAACATAATTATACCCATTCAGCATAACTGGTCTTCTGTTGGATCCTCCCTTGCTAAGCAGACACAGAACAAAGCTGAAAATCAAGCTTCACAGTCAGCAACTTTCCTTTTGAAAACTACAAGGTGTGCTGAGAAATTATGCCTTATATTTTTTTCAGAATTTTCAATCAGAGCTTATATCGAGATGAGAGAGGTTCGTTTAGTTCCCTATACCTTTTTCATAAAATTCTTTGACCTTTTCCGCATGTCTTTGTCACAAGAAATAAGCTCACATATGCAAAGAAGATAAGTCCTTGTAGATTAGATGAAAGAAGATTACTCATCTTTGTAAATTTTGAGAAAGTTTGTCATTTGAAGACTCATGGAGACAAGATTTTTAGCATAGGCAATATGGGGTTTTTCCTTCAGCTATTTGTGAAGGTTTACAGAATAAAAATGCTGTAATGATTGTCGGAAAATTAATTTTAGTTTTTCAAAAAAACAGTAGAGGTTTTAGCATTTTCTGAGAAATAACATGAGGGAAAAAATAATCATAAGCAGTTACTCTTTGCAAAAGAACAACACTTAGCCAAAAATAAATATGTTGTAAGCTTCAAAGAGTTGATTTACATAATTATATAATATGAATCCAATAGATATCATTTTCATGTGGGAAAAAACCTTGCTTGTTCGTTTGTAAAACATTTAACAAGAATAATTTAATCTTCAAATTATGCTCAGATAGTAATGGCTTGATTGTTTTAATGTCTCCTGAAAATGCAGTGATAAAAGTCAGCATTTTGAATGTATTGGTTTAGAACATTTCTATGATTTTTAGTATCACTGATTCTTGAAGCTTCTATCTATGTCATTGTGTACAATCTAGGTGCCAATGGTTTCTAATCAGAGAATATCATACACTTACACACCCTTGTGGTGAAAATATGAACTACAACATGAGTACATGTATGTGCTGAGTGTGGAATCAATCAGAGAAAGCCTTACTAGTAAAAAATAAAGTGAAGCAGCTCAGCAGTCAATGCCTACTGATTTGTAGGAATAAACTTCCAGTAATCTTTGTGTTCTTGGACTGTCAAGACAACATTTGTCATTTTCACCTTTTAAGGAGGAGGACATTTTTGACTAGTATATGTGTGCTATCCTTGAATTGTTTCGCTTTACTGCAAAGCATGTGAAACAATTTCTTGAAATTTCGATTTAAAGAAAATCCAAATTAACATAATGGAAGTTTTAAAAAGAAGTGGCTAATGTCTTATGAAATAAGTGATTGTTTCAAAATTGTACAAAATACAAAATGTAATGTGACATGTTAAAAAGTTTCATGCACTAGGAGCAAACAGCAAATTGAAAAATCAATTGCTTTATGGACTTGATTCACAAACTATGAATGTCAGCGACCAAAGGTTTTTGAAAAAAAGTTACTTTTTAGACGGACAAAACAGGAAGAATTGATTTGAAAGGCAGAAGTTTTGAAATTGAATACTCCTTTATCACATCTGATAATGGACTGTATTGATCGATAAGGTTAGTTGAATATTGTTGTAATGAATTAGTTAAATTGTAATGCTCCAGGCAAAATGTCTTAGATTTCAGAATGATTTTAAGATTCAAAAACCCAGGGTCTGTGTCACACATAAGTGAAATAGATATCTTTCGTTTTTGAAAATGTAATATACTTATTTTGGTGAAAAAACTATTCATGTTTTCAATATTTTTTCAGATACCTGTAGTTATACAAAAGAAACTAATGCAATTTAAATGTTTCAAAGGATACACAGAGACAGAGACATTTTTTTTCTCTAAATTTAGAATTTATTCGGGGGGGGGGGGGGAATCAGTCTGGCAATATGCTGCATGGTTTTCATGGTTTTCAAACTATTTGCCGAAATGAAGCTGTGTGTAAGGACCTATAATAATTAGATTTTATCCTGGTATGAAAGTGTCTGCAGAATTCTAAATTAGAAAGTGAATATATCTAGGATAAAAAAAAAAAATTCAATAGAAAATAAAACTCTTCATGTGCACAGTAAATGATTCATAAGTAAATGAATAAGTTCCAACCTAGTGTGGTTTGAAGCCTACATTTTTCCAGCCATCAAGGACTTTCTTCAGGGTTTATTTCAAAAGTGAAATTATAAATACAAAATGTTTGTATATAAATTTATATTCTAGGGTATGTATATATTTATTCACAGACAATTACACAGAAAGAACACAGGCTCTCTAAATAACCATGTTCTAAAAATTCCTTTGTTCATGAGAACCTTACATAAACATTTTTGAGACACAAAGTTTTGAAAATGTCCTGTTTCATAGAAAAATAATCCATATAAGCATATCATAATTATACAAAATAATGTCAATCTTTTATATGCCCTTTTTCAATTTATGCTCTGTTATTCTTTGATCTTTTCACCTACTTTTTTTTCATAATATCTGGTTACAGACACACATTGAAACAAATACCTTTTGATATCAATTTTGAATAATGAAATCTATTTTTTTTAATGTTTTCATGTGTGCCTTTACATACTTAGAAAAAATGAGAATTACATGTATATGAAATTATTCTTAAATTTAAATCAAATTTTAGCCTAATACTATGTGTGTCCATGTAACCAAAGCAGGGTCTTTTGAAGGTAGAATGTAAAGTAATCCATTTACAGAATGAAATTTGCTCTCATAGGATAATAACAATTTATCAGAATATGTCGTATAGGGTAGTAAGTATTTTGTACTTTAGTTAATATCAGGGTTGAATCCTTTTGTTGTTTTGCAAAACAATCCAAGATCTGAAGCCAAACTGACAGAGAAATCTGTCTATATAAGTCACAGTGAAAATAATAAACAAAATTCTTGAATGACAACCCCATTGTTTTACTGTTTATGAGCCTACACTATCTTATTTTACCTCCAAAGAAACTTTTATGCTGAAACAATAGGTAAAAAAAGGCCCCAAGCATCTGCACGTCAGATTTTTTTAAAAAACTATGACGACAGTAAAAAACACATAAAAAGTCACAATGAATCTAGGTTTATTATCAGGAGACACACTACGATTTTCCCCTTTCACCACTTTTTATTGGAAAATTTTCAGTAATTAGGAATCTGATATTATCTGCAAAGTAGAAAGCCATTTTCAAGGCACCCATAGTACAACACTCTCTATGTTTAGTTTTTCCAAGTTGCTGGAGATATTTATGTGAAAGCAGTATGTAGATGAAAATAAATTGAATAAAAAAATATATTTTTGATCAAACAAAAAAAATCTTATTTACATCATCATGGAATCAATGATGTATGAAAGCAATTTATACATATATTTAGGTCATGCGTGAGGCACCAAAAAACATTAGTTCAGGAACAAAATAGCTTTTGCATGATTAATCAACTATCTTATATTCTGATATTTTTCTGTCAATTTAAATGAAGCCAAGAACTTGCTATATAACTGGAATAAGCTCACATGTACTACATACAGTAACAGTTTGTACATTCCAGTTGTTCAAGATAGTCAAATTAATCTTAGACTTTAATATCATTCTTAAAATTAGTTTTTTCCCTTTTATCATATTCCCGCTATGTGTTTGGATATGCTGTATCTGATTTGTAATTAAGAATATGTGTTTTTAAATGAAATATCAATACTCGCAAGAATGTCATATCTTGAGTAAATGCAATACAGCACATTTCATAAGTAGTTGATATCAAGGGTATGGAGCTAAAAGGGCTCAACTCAGTAATACAAAATAAAGACACAGCCAGGCATCTTTGACCTGCTATTTCTAGTGATGTACTTGTAGGGTCATAAAAGTATGAACTGTAGCAATTAAAGAAGGAAGTTTATATCAATTTGAAAGTTAGGAATATGAAAAATCTCTGATTTTTATGACCAAGGTATTTTAGCCTTAAATTGTGAAATATGTATCAAGTAATACAAAGATATTGTCTCCCCAATGATTCTATAGTATATGATATGTATTTCTGTAGTTGGCCAATGCCAATAGATGTCTATTCACACTTAGATAACCCCTTTCTTCTATAGATGCCTTGGAGAAATAAAATTGTTCATTGGGCTATAGTGCAATTACATATACGACTGTTTTTTCCTTTGAGAAATCTTTATGAATACAGGATGTTACATCAAACTGAAACAGTGCACATATTTATGTGTACATATATTTCATATTTCTAGGAGTTCAAGACCATAACATTGAAATCAGAACGATTCAATGTGCATTTTTATGAATTTTTTTTGTCAGGGGACTGGTGGATTCTCTAAGTACCATTATTAAACATATTGAATTCCATGTTAAACAGTTTGTTTGAGACTTCTGTCTCCACTTATAGCTGTTATAGAATTCCTTTGAGGAAACATGGCAAATGTGTTTAAATGTCCTCATTGTTATAATCCCATAGGCATCCCATTTTTTTTTTTGTGTTGAATTTCTTTTTGAGTTATTTTATAGATTCACATATCTCTGAGTGTCCTTGAAAAAAATGGAGTTGATGGGTAGGGTCATGTCAGCCCTGAAATGGTTTCAAATTACATACACTCTATTGTAATTCCATCACATCTTATATCAGAACCAACCAAAAAATGTGGAGAGAGAATGTAATGGTTTGTTAATTACTTACTGGGATTTTGAAACATCTATATATAGTTCATATTACAATGTATATCATAATTATAAGAATTACCATTTATTTTCAACCTTTTACAGAATTAAAATTCTGTCTGATTATCTTCTATTTCTTACAAATATAGTTAACCAAATTCATTAAATAAATCATAACATTAATTCCCAAATTGAGCAGCTAACGATTTATATCACTTTGTATATGAGTGACAAAGAAGGTATCAAATAACAGAGTATTAAAAATGAGAACATTTTTGAATATTCTCATTTTTATTGTCCACGGAATACAATATTCTAGATTTTGTACCATATAGTTCTGGCTCTATCAAAAAACCTTGAAAGTAAATGCAACAAAAGTGGATCAATAGAGCTAGAGATAAAACATAAAGTTACATTGACCAGAGATGAATGAAGTTTGAAATTTGCAAAATCAATGGACCCTGTTCATAAGAGAAGAACAGTGAAAACGTTTTAACATGACCTCCTTTACAATGTCAAAATACCACTTTTATAAAAAACATTATTTTAGATTTTCTTTTTATTTGGTGAGCATGCTGTGTGAAGTATGAGTTAGTCTTCCCGAAAGGGAGAATATCCTTGAAAATTTAACGTGAAAAAGTTGGTATAATGCGTTGTGGCCAATATATGAGACTCTGATTAGCAGCTTGGTTCTGGTCAAAAAAAAAATATTGAAATTTGCAACCAAAGGGGGTGGGAAACAAATCAAACAGAGCAGAGTATGGGATGAGACACTTTTCTTGTAGCATGTACCTTTGAACTCTTTGCCTTGTATCCTGTTTGATTTTCTATCTAGAACCTTTTACATGTAGTGACCAGGCCCAGCTTCTATCCTTAAATGCACCGATTGGACAGTGTGAAAGAGTAATCATAATGGGTAAATGCAATACATTCTTTGATCTTTACCCCATGTTTCAACCTCTGAAGGATATATATATCGATTAATTCCACAATTTAAAAAAACCAAGCAGAGTTTATTTACACTTGTGATAGTTCATGTCACACTCTAATAGAGTGCATTAGATATATAAGTTTGTAGGAAGTGATCATATGGAAAGGTTTTGCTGGAGAAGGTGTGTTGATTTAAAGCTCTTCATTATACTTATGTCTATTATATTGTTAATTTCTATGTAGAAAAGGAAAATCTGTGCTTGTCATGAAATGGAAAGACTCTTAGAAGAACCCTTTTAAGTGGATTTTATTGTCTTGTTTCATATACAATTATACAATCAATTAATGGACCCTTTTTTCACCTTAACCAAAGAAAAGAAATGGAGAAAAACACACATTAAACCCACTTATAATATGATACAGTCTGAAATTAACTTCAATTTGATATCCAAGCAAAAAGGGATGAAGAATGAAAGCTGATGCGATGCAATGTTTGCACTCAAATAGTCAATTAAGTTCCATTCGAATATGAATTTTGATTGAAATAAAGTCTATGCACGATATCAAAATGAACCATGCACATGTCAGTCTGGTTTCTGAAGTTACTTGGGCATCACACTCTGGTTGTTAACCTCAATTGCCAGCACTATAATTATATGATATACCAACATTTTGCTTTAAAATTTGGATTACATTTATATGTCACATTATGTGTCTCATTATTTACAGGACAAACATTAAAACAGTGTATGCACTTAGCTATGCATGTACTCTTACATGAACAAACAAGAGATTCACTGATTTTCAACAACTGTTGTGTTATTTATGATAGTCCATCTAGTACTTTGTTTCCAACTTTGAATTGGCCACTCATTGAAAGCAGAATTATTTACAATAGAACCACACTTGCCTGTAAAGCCACTCACAATTTATTTCCAAATTGTTTATCTCATGAATTTAATTTTGTAGAAGATGTTAGTCAATGTAAAACCAGATCCAATATATCAGATTCTTAAAATGTATATATATCAAAAATCCATTAACAACTATGACATGCAACATAGCCTGATTGTCGGAGGAAGTAAGGTTTTCAACAGTCTTCCTACAGCATCATCATAACTTCAAATTCTTTTTCACATTTCAAATCCCAAGCTATTTTTTTTCTATTCGTTAATATCAAGGTTTAATTTTAGGTCTTTTTATGTCATTTTATTTCTGTTTATGCTATATTTTGGTCTCTATTATTATCTATGTTGATGTTTATGTGTAAATATTTTAGTCTATGTATAGTTTCTTGTGTGTGTCTTGTAATGTATATTGGCTGTGATTGTATAGTGGTTAGTATTTCTTGTACATAACTTTGTATGTCTTGTATACATGTATGGCGGGTCCCAAGGAAGACCAGCTATGCTGAATGGACACAGAAATAAATAAATAAATAGATAAATAGATAAAAAGATGAATAATTAAATAATTATATAAGGAAGAAATGTGGCAAGGAAGAAATAATTTAGACACTAAAAGAAATTGAGCAAACAAATGTTGATGGGAAATATGATCTGAAGATGCTTAAATTGCCTCTTTGAAGCATTACATGTTCCGACCAGATTTCCCATGTTAAATTCCCATTGTGATTTTTGAAATTCAATTTTTTCATATTTCCATAGAAGATGAAAAGTAATAAAAACCAATTCCTATCGTGGAAATCATCTCACCTTTTATAAAAAGAATTCCTTAAAGATATTATTTGAGACACCTTTAGTATTAAAAATAACCCAAGTATGCAATATTATGAATTATAGTATACTTTACATTCTCACAAAATGTTTGTCAGCATCAGGTAACAGTTTAGTAGACATTTCTAAAACCTCTTAAAGGTATTTTCTTTTTCTTTTTTAAATTACCCATACTGTTAGTCTTCAGATTGTGCTGATTGCTTGAATATATTTCAAACAGACTTTTTTAAAATCCAATTTGAACTCTATAGGGAATGGAGGATTCTAGTGACATGGAGACTAAAACCACTTTGTTTCTTAAAAGGATAATTATGGTTGTCATTTTAGTGCTTGTTCTACACAGAAAAACGCTGGAATTCTCTCACTGGTACTCTCAGGACATAATGTACAGTAAAATATATTTCCCAGAACAGTTCATGTGACCAAGCTATAAATAAATGCATGTATAAATTAAAGGAACTTGCTTTTCACATTCCAAGATTTTTGTTTAATTGTGTCATGAAAAATATACCTAAAACCAGTACCAGCTGATAATTTGATATTCAAAAGCAAGAAAGCTACTCCGAATAAGTTCATTTTGAATTTATT
>JAVSBT010112324.1:0-15325 GCA_033118115.1 Pharyngocirrus eroticus
TACGACCACGTCCACCAGATTTTCATAACTTTTTGTACGTGATTTAGACGTGGAGTGCTGTGTGACCGGGCCTTAACAACTGAATTTTGATTTTTGGGGCGTTGATATATGTTTTACAATAAAACATGGTCATTCAAATTTGGTAAAATGAAGCCAGGGAATGTTTTTTAAGAAAATGTTTTAACTGATTTGAAAAGGTGTGTCTAACAACTTCCATTGTATAAATTGGACAAAAATGAAATATGTGAGTAGTCTTGATTCTTCAGATCAACTCAAAAAGTCACATCTTGCCTTTGGTTGGAGATAAATCCCTCACAATTTATTCCATACAAGCTGAAAACAGTTCTTGTGCACCTCTAGATATGATTTGTGTTATTCAATTATCTGTGGAATGAATGCCTTCTGGTAGGTGGGGGGTTGATTAATAGACATGGGTCCACAGTAACAGCTTACCCTAGGGATAAGTCTACTCTGATTGGATTAAGTCCAGTGATCAGAAATGTCACAGCTTGGAGCTTGACTAGCAACGGATCTGTTAATGTTGTGTGGGGTATGCAAGTAAATAAGTAATAAGAACTAACTAGGTCCCAATTTATGTTTTTTGTTACTGGATTTGTCAATGTTGTATGGGGTATGTAGGTAAATTAGTAATAAGAACTAATTGTGTCCCAATTTGTGATTTTTTATTATTGAAGAGAACTATATTACAGAGGATCAGTTGAAATGGAAATACAATAATGAGGCAAAAAAATCTATCACTGAGTATGATATAAGCTTTAAAGATTTATTGAATGAGACGGTAAAAAGAAAAGAAAAAAACCTGGTTCAATGACCCTCTTCCACCCTTATTGTGCAAAAGTCAGAAGTTTGTGGATAGATGTCTCTGTCGTATATATATATACTGTATATAAGAATGGAAGGGGGGGGGGGGGGTTACAATCCCAATAAAAACCAAAGGATCAAAATGTATGAATCCCTCACCCTTCCACCCCCTCATATAACATAATGAGAAATCAAATGAGGTTTTAATTATATGACTGTGGCTTTGATTGGTGTCAAACCTAAAAAAAGTAATAGTTAAAACTTAATCATTGAGTACTTGTCTATTCAGGAGGATTTTACCTCACAGTAAAATGCCACCAACATTTCATAATGCATGAAACTATCTGGATGTCACCGAGGAAGCTCATTACATTGACCTGACAGCAAAACAAGTCACATATGGATGGAAACAAACAGATTAAGTGGTCTCTTCTAAAATAGGATCTGTCTCTACTTTGATAGATAGAGGGTCGCAAAGAATATGATGGGTGATATAGTGGGGATTGACCTCTAAAATGACCTTGAGTGCCTAGGCGTCACCGTTTAAGACCCTTTTTCTGATTGAGATGTCATGGTTGGTTAGGCAGATTCTTCGATTGTCTGACTCGAAATCATTTTTACTGAATCCGAAATTCTACACCCCAATATTACATCAATAGGGGCATTTTTTTGTTTGCCTGTAAATCCCTTTTCTTAATGATTTCCACATGGCTAGTTGTGTGGTTCTAACTCCATAGATTTTTCAATAATCAGACTATCCCTTTTATGAAGTCATTTCTAGATGATGAGAGATATTGCCACAAGCTGTCCTTACAGAACTATTTGCCATTGAAAGGATATTAATGATACCCCATTCATAGTGAGCTACTGGAGTGACCCAAATTGATCCATGTTGAGCCAGGGTGCGATTTTTTATTTTTTGGAGGTGGACAGACAGACTGGATGGTCAAAATCTCAGCAGGACCCACCCTATATTCAGCCAGACAGGTCAAATGAATAAGAAGATAAGCCCAAATTAGTGCTGGACAGCCGGACCATTCGGTCCAGGTCTTAGCCGACCTATACCATAAAAGACTGAACTAGGACCAGTGGACCAGTAGCAAATCACACCCTGTGAGCCTTTATAAGACTGAGCTAAAACTAAACCATTTATATTTCCCAGGAACATTAACCAACTTTCAACATTGTTAACTTATCCTTATATGTTCAATACACTAAACACTAAAATGCATGATTATACATAACAGGAATCAAAATACAGAGGGATAGTCCCATGTGATTGACTAGCATCCAGTCCAGAGGGAGGGAAAACTCTCACTCGCTTATGTCACAGAAACCATAGTAGACCACCAGCCTAATGGGCCTGATTGGCTCAAGTATGGCATGATGATGATTGTGTGGTTTCAGAAAGTTGGGATTTTTTAAACTTTGCATCCCACATATGAAATTCTTCCTAGATCCTAGATCAACATACCTTCTATTGGACCGATACCGAATCACTCTAGACAAGAACTCACAGAGCTGATAACACTCTAGTTTGAATGAAGACAGCCCTCATTTGGAATTAAATTTACCAGACAGATTAAAATTTTGAGTTTTTTTGTTGTAAAGACTCCATCTATTAGAATCCTAGACCATTCCACGTCTTGGTTGATCCAACTCATTGAAAAACTCTCTTTTTTTCTCTTTCTGACTGGAGTAAATCAGGGTTGTCATTGCCATGCACTCCTAAATGCTTCCTTTTAAATCTCAACTAATATCAGATACTGGGAGTCAATAAAATTGATTTTTTTTTTCATTAGAACTAGCATATTTAAAAAAAGAAAAGAAAAAAATATCCTAAAATACTTATCCGATCAATATCATACTAACCAAATAAAGCTATGTTGACAAGGTTATCTTTACAACATAATACAAATTGCTGTATATTATCGGTCCAATTTTTTCTCTTCAAGAGTTTTTTTTCCAAAGTGACTGTGTCAAAGTTCTAAAATCGAAGAATTTTATTGATACTAGCTTCAATCACTGAACCAAAAATATCTCATTATAGGAGAGCAAAATGATTTCCCTTTTTCAAACGGAAGTTTTTAGGCTTGCTACCTAATCATTAATATCTTTACATCATATTGATTACAATTTTTCTCACCATTCAAAAAAAACGGACATGTCAAAAAAAGTTTGAAAAAGGGTTTAAGACAGGTCAAATAAAATCTAATATTTTTACATCATATTGATTTCAAATTTTCTCTCCATTGAAAAAAACGGACTAAAAAAAGTCGCAAAATCGGTTCAAGGACATGTCAATAAAATCAGCGTGATAATATGAATTTCCGAAAATTTAGAAGTCTAATATTTTACATCATATTGATTTCAATTTTTCTCTCCATTCAAAAAAAATTGACTAAAAAGAGTTTGAAAAATGGTTCAAGGACATGTCAAATAAAATCAGCATGATAACATGAGTTTCTGAAAATTTAGAAATCTAATTTACGACTTGAATACATGAAGTGTGAACTCAGGGGGTCATTTATTGATATTGTAAGTCATTCTATTACAAACGCAATCTAATAAGGACTCAAGTCTCTTGACCTCTAGAGGAGGTGACTTAACTTGGATGAACTGTTCCAAAATCTGGGTCTGGCCGCAAACAATTATGTAAAAAGTACAATCAAGGGCAAAAAATGCCTTTCCTAAAAAATATAACATTTCCAGCTAGCATTCATGTTACTCTCTCTCTTTTATTTTTTTTTGTGGGCATAGACTTTTTTTAGTTATTAAAACTGCATCTTTTAATTAAAGATTCTATGTCATATCTTTGCAATAATGAAAATTCAGTTTTATTTTTTATACCATTTGTTTGCAAATAAGGAAATTTCGAGGTTCAGTGGTTATCGTGCGTTTGAAAGTTCAGGGCTTGGTTTTTGGTCTTACATCATGTGTCTTAGCTAGTATCATTAGGATAGACGCTTAGCCCCTCTGGTGTCTGTTTCCCTCCTCACATTAAATAGGTGTCAATGATCTAGCCTTTTGTATTCAATATTTAAATGTCACACATGTTGGTCGTTTGGTTGAATAAGTCTTGAACTGCAGAATTTCAAATATGACATATATTTATTAAACCTATATATACTGCAGAAAATCAACATAAAATAATCTGTCGTTTGAAGCGCTACAATCCTGCATGTTCTTCAGCTAATAGATATACACAAATCATATTTTCCTCTTTATTGAGAAAGGTGTAAAATGACACCATTCAATCTATACCCTAAGGGCAGCTATAATCTGTCATTTTTACAGATTTATAGATTCCGGGATTAGAATGAGTTATTCAATGCCATCTCTGATATAAAATAGGCTTTTGTTTTTTATTGTCGATATGAATCTTTAATTTCTTGTCAAAATAATCTATCAAGGAGTAGATTAATTCTTTGAATTGATCAGTAAGTCTGACTATATCCTTTCAGTTGCTAAGCCCATACAATTTTTCCGCTATTCATGTATTGTAAAAGGCTTTTTATGTTTTTATTTTGATGAAAAAAATCCAATAGATTCAATGGATTGGAGATCTCCATTTCTTTCAAAGAGCATTATAAATATTAATAACACTGAATAAATGTTTCTGATTCTAATGAGTTTGATTAAAGAGTTAATTCTCCCAACATTAGGGTGATTATAATTATAAGTGTAAAGTTAAATTGGCAGTAAGCAACATTATCTCACGATTTTGCAGCAAGCTAAAATGTCCATGAAATACTTCAAAGGACCCTAGCCCATTTTCAGATTTCATTATAACAATTAATGCAACATTTCAGGAAGTTCTTTTAAACAAAAAAAATAGTTGAATACATCAAGCAATAATCATATAATATATAACAAATGTCATACTTCTTTGTAGCATATAGCTTTTGCGGTTTTGTAGTTTACTGACCAAATTCTATCCTCATATTTGCTATTTAACTCTTTGAACATTGAATTGATGTTTTTTTGTGTGTTGTATGCTTTCACAACTTGTATCCTATCCTTTTTTTTCATGAAAAAAACCATCTAGTTAAAAAAAAAGCTCCCTCAACGTTTCCCTCACAATGAAAAAGCAGTTGTTTTCTTTGATTGGTTTTTGAAGCTTTGATAGCTAAAGACTTATAAGAACCTGATTGATTATCACAACCTGTTGGCAAAGGGCCTCCCAGGCAAATACACTTTGTAGAAATACATCAAACAATGTAACAAAACAGTGATCTCAATCAAATGCTCTTTATCAAGGAGATAATACTGCTGCATGTTAACTCCTCAAAAAAAAAGAGGAAAAAACAATATCGGGCAAACATAGGAAAATATCTTCTCATTGGAAGATACATTGTAAGCTTTAAATTCAGCATTCTATTCAATACAACTGCTTTTTAGCTACTCAAAAAAAAATGAAAGAAAAAAGGTTATCTGTAAAACATAGAAAAATATCTCTCAGTTCACGTTGTAAGATACATTGTGAGATACAAACTCTGTATTCTATTATTCACTGTATATGCTGCATGGTAGCGCCGTAAAAACATTGGAAAATATCTCTCCATTGAAAGATACAAATTCAGCATTCGTTTCAATACCGCTACATGTTAGCTCCTCAAAAAAATGAAAGAAAAAAAATATCATGAAAACAGAAGAAAATATCTCTCCATTGATAGATACAAATTCAGCATTCATTTCGTTTCCTTCCTTGGTGATATACAGTGGATTGTAACAGTAATTGATTGGCGATTTTGAATAATTGATACATTAATTTAATGATACATGGTTTGTTAGAACCTAATTTTGGTAATCAATTGCCTCATAAACACAAGCCTATTTAAAGCCCTGAGAATCCTTTTAATAGAACGCTTCTTGGAATGACTCAAAACCCCTATTTGAATGTGTTTTTCTTCTATTGGGATTTCTTTTAAGTTCTAATCAACAGCCTCAAGAATAACTCAATAAGTTTTTAAACCAGTTTTGTAATGGTTTAATTGTTCCTATGCATGTAAAAAAAGAAACATAAAAACCCCACAAACACCTATTTAGTGAAAAGCAATTAGTGGACGTTTTTAATCTAGTGCAAAGTCCCTTCTTCCTTTTTTTTTAAATAAAATATGTGAATGGAATTCCAAGAAATCCACTTTCTCCCCAGCACAAATCTTTCTTTATTTGAGTCCCATGTTAGTCTGCATTCTTGAATAGCTCAGACTATTACATCAGGATTAAGCTAGTCATTATTTCATTGGCTTTCATCATTAATTCACCAAAGCAAAACATAAAAGGGACACAGGAATACATCACAGAATTAGAAGCACAATGGATTGTTCTATGTAAAAGTAAGAATTGTTGAAAAAAAATCAAAAACCTTAGATTCTATTCTTAGTATTTTTTAAATGAATAACATACAAGTTTAGTAAAGTATAGTTAAAACAATAAGTCAGAACATCATGTTCGTCTGATTTTTTTTTCAATAAAGGATTAGTGTTTTGAAAATTATCAGTTGGCAATAGATTTTAGTAATATAGTAGATGAAAATATATTTGTGGAATTAAGGCATGCCAGCAGGTTCAAGACCCCTAGAAGAGCAGGGCAGACCCTAGACTCTGACTATAAATGGGTCTGTACAGGGCAGTGGATGTTTTCTCCTACTGTCCCAGGTATGAAGAATTGTCAATAGTAGAGATTGGTTGACAGTGGATTCAATATATGGGACAGTGGATTTTAAATGCAGACCTATGAACATTTTTCCTACAGGTTCGCCTGGGCTGGGACAGTACACAAAAATCCTTATAAGTTATATTGACCCTGGAATTCATCCAAATTGAATCAAAACATCAGTTTTTACTGCCTCTCCTATACCTCCCAATAGCATAATTACAACCTGCAAACCCCAATGGATCCCCATCCCCACCCCATCCTTCTTTCCATTGGGACAGCTGTATGCATTTTAGTCCCATAGTGATATTTCAAAGATTCAACTATGCCCAAGTGTATCCCTAATTGTTACTGTATCTTACATAAATCTCTTATAAGAAACAAACAGTCACTTGAATGCCTAATGTATACATACAATCTAAAATGTTTTTTCTCCCAATAATCCAAGGAAAAGCTACAGAAATCATCCCCAGAATCAATATGTAATAGATTTGGCAGCATGTGGTATTTTCTCTTCACCTACTGCTGAGAAAGGAAAGAAATCTGGGTTACACAAATTCAATTGCAGGTCGTAGCGACCTCCAATATGGGTCATAAGTGTAAAGAAAGGCCATAGTTGTTGTTTTTTTAATGATATATTTGCTTGATAACATTCAGTACAATGAGGTTGCAGCATTTTATTTTACTTAATCCTATAGATTAGTTCAAGAAGAAGATGTCTTCCCCTCCCCCATCTTAAGTGTGTAATCATTCTTTATTTGAAACAAGTGGATCTTTTACAAAGATAGTAGCATAAGACCAAGGCTACTAATATGGAAGTATAAGGCATTAAATCACAAGGCTGTTGGGCTATTTGAGCTAGAAAACTTACATGGGGAAAGAGCCAATACATACGCACAGAATGCATGGACCTCTAGGGTCAGTGGAAATCTATTTTTGCAGACAACACAGAATGTATGGGAAATATGAAACAAAATCCACTTTAGCGTATGAATTTTTTATTTTTTCTAAAAAGTTTTGACTTTGCTTTTCAAAACGACCCCTTGCTTGTCAAGCATGGATGCTGCCATCTAATATATGACCTTGTCCAAGATCAAATGACAGCTCATTGGATCCTACCTTATATAGGGTATGTTTCACCAAACAAACCTTAAAAATAGAATTCACCAAAATATGAAACAGAAAAGGCAATTTGCTGAAATAGATTTCCACTGGCCCTAGTCCTCCTTTTTAGTCCTACACACTTTTAAGTTAAAACGTTTTTCTTTTTATAATGTTGAAAGACATTCTCATATAAAAAAATCCATACTTTCCTAAATGACATAAACTTGAAAAACTGACCTATTTTGAATAAAGAGACGGGATGATTAATTAAAATCTTACTTCTATTTGTCAATTAATGTTGTTAAATTCAACAAAATTACTCCAACTATTAGCGTCAATATAAAACCAGGGGAGAAAAGGTAAATATGAGATCAAATTAATATCGCAAAAGGTGCAATTTTCATAGGAAGTAATGGTTATTTTGTGCTATACCCATGGTAATGGCAGGTCTGTCCTGATGAGATGTTTATTTCTTCCCCTCTTCAAAGATATAAGTAGTTTACACAAGTTATTGATCACCTGTAATTAATAGTGAATACATATGTACCAATAGCATTGAACAGTAAGAGAGGGCAGTGATTACAAATCCACTGAGGAAGATGAAAATATTCACATTTTTCAATATGGATTCATCTAACCATGCAGTTATCATAATAGCCGATGAATTAAACTTTTAACTGGTTACTAGTTTTTTAAAACTCTTACTGAGATCTTTTGACTGCTGCTTTAATCTTTGTCAATCTGATCTAATTATTCACACATTTTTTAACATTTTAATCTTACTTTTGAAATAAATCCTATAAGGAGAGTCCTTAATGACTCAAAACATGTATGTTTCAAACCCCATATCTCTTTCAGTTGGCCTTACTTTTTTCTTTTATTATTATTACTGAGCATAAGAAAAGATTTGCTTTCAAGTCTATGTTAATATTTCACACTGTCACTTGTTTATATTTTTGAACGTCAACTCCTACAATTTTCAAGCTATCCAAACATAAAAGTATTTTTGATATATTGAAAATTGTAGGAGTTGAATTGAAGCCATATCTATCAAAAAAGTATCTGCTTTTTTAAGTAAAGGGATCTTTAAAATGAATTTGTATTAAAAGTCAAAGTTAAATCTTTCCTTGAGAAAGCAATAATGTAATTAGGCCCTTCAGGCAGCCTTAAAGTCAAAATTTTATATATTTTCTTGTTAAAAACAGTACTTTTAGACAATAATCAATTTCATCTAAAATATACATAAATCAACAACTGTAACTCCCCCAAGAAATAACCTGAAATTACGTTTTAAGGTCAGTGAAATGAATAAACCAGACAAAATTCAAGGGAAAGCGGGGTTTCTGCCTACGCACATGATCACAAATATAAAAGTCAATGTTCTCAAAGTTTATGATATGATATATGTTGATAATATAAAAGGTTTCAAATTATTTTCAAAGCAATATGTTGATCTGTGTGTTTTATTTCAATTAATCATATCATTTAACGCCAAAAGTCGAGTTGACATTCATACGGAGGATACTTTGGCCCACATAGGGGGAGCTAACACAAAGGCAGGGCATGCTATTATTACATGATGTTATTTTAAGCATTGGATGATATCACACCTTTTTTATTCAATCAATAAAACAATATCACAAATCAATAAACATGATTCAAACATTTCATTTAAATTGAAATTGTATGATAGAAAAGTCTATAATTGTGCAGCCTCTTTTTAAGTCCACATTTTCTCCATGAAGCTTCTTTTATATGATATCAAAATAGTCTCTATTGCAACTAAAAATCAGTTGAATGACATTCAATTTGAAAACAGACATATAGTCAGACATACATGTATATTTAAAAGAATAAATAATTCTTGAAAAAATTTAAAAAGTTCAATGTTTAAAAAGTTCCATTGTTTAGAAATATAAATGACTGTCATGTAACAAGATTCTTCAATTAAAGTCAAATATTAAAAAGTCATCAATTTACAAACGAACTTTTAAAGCATTCTGTCTTGACAAGAGCATGCCCTTTTTTCTCCTATGTAGCTTCTTCCTAAAATATGTCTTGCATTAAGGTTGAGTGCTGACACTTAAATGGTTATCGTTTTTCAAAAATCTAAGTGTATATGAACTTAATGCCACTTATCATTCACATTTCCTTTTGTGACTTTTCTATAGTCAATTCAAGACATTGGCCTTGGCATCATTTTCATAAATGACAAGAGCCCAAGGTTCAGCCTTGTTATATGATGCCTTGCCTTCACCTAAATATATAATTTCCAAAATTCTTTATTTTTAGAATAATGCTCTGTATGAATTGAATGTTATACCACATTACAGTTGGCATTATCAATGATTTTAAAGTACATTTAAAAGGTTAATTGAAATCACATACAATTTGACAAAAAAAGCTTGGAGAATGACAAAAATTATCATATGGCCATTCCCATTTAATAAGTTGTTCAATGGATGCAACCGGCTTATAAATTTACCTTTCCATTAAAAAATTCCTTGCGCTGTTTCGTTGATGAAGATGGCAAAGTGAAGTCTAATTTACATTGAGACATTTTTCTTTTTTTTAAAAATTGACGTGACAGATTGACCCAATTGTTTTACGTAAAAAAAATCCATCGACCAGCTAATTGATATGGAATGGCCTTACTTATATGTCCTAGAAGTAGAATATTCTATGTATAATACCTTTAAACAAAATCACATACAGACACTCACCCTCACATACATATATATGTATTTTAGCTATACTATAGCTGACTTCATAGCAATATCACATTTCGCCTACAAAGTGATAGATTAACACGCAGTAAAAAACGACAATTTAATCTTCTTTAAGCAAGTTCACTACAGAACCAATAGGTTTCCAAGAAATTTCTACTGTAAATATTTGATAAGGTTTCTGACCATGTCAATAACGGCACGATATGGTCATGATGTGTAAATAGAAAAAAGAGTGGAAATGATGTCATCGAATAGCTTTGAAAAAAGAAGGAGTTCAAATTACACTCAATGACACGGATATCATTTTCTATACCAAGGATGTTTATTGGTATTTTTCATAGAATGTTTTGATGAACATAGAAAAATATGCCTCCATCTTTAGCCTCAACTTGACCCTTGTGGGATGTTTTGATGCATATAAGAAAAACTGCCCCCTTCTTTGGCCTCAACTTGAACATTACATCATGAATATTGAAATTATAACACCTCATTATATAAGGTGACCAAAAGTAAAATTAGGGCCCACTCTGAAAGCAGTGGGAACTGATCAACTAGGGAACTCTCTAAAAGAATTGGGAACTGGTCAACTAGGGAACTCTCTAAAAGAAGTGGGAGCTGATCAACTAGGGAACTCTCTAAAAGAAGTGGGAACTGGTCAACAAGGGCACTCAGTGAAAGCAGTGGGAACTGACCACCTTAGGGACACTTTGGAAGCAATGGCTAAACTACCTAGAAAGGTTGTGCTCATTAATCAAGAGGAACCCACAGAGGTTTTTGTTACAACTAGCAAATCCAGACTTTCCGCAAACAACATCATCTGTATCTTATGCAAGTATCCTCTACTTTTTTTCTCCTCTAATACTCTGCTTGAACTGTCTTTGATGAAATCATACATGCATTACAAGGAAGATAATTTGACAAGATGACTCAAGACATGAGAGAAAACAGCTTCCTATGTTGTGACAATGATGAGAATGTTTCCTGTCTCTTAAATAAAAACACACACAATTTGATAGTAAGGACACGCCAGATTGACATCTGTCATCGTAAAGATGATTACCAAAAAATGTTAAATTAGTACATGATGACAACAGTTGGCAAGGAAAAAAAGCTACAAAGTCAGTGTTACCTTTTGAAAAATATATATCAAAAGGATATTTGTCAGAAAACTAGATTCTGGGACCACAGGGAATATTTATAAATATAATATACATACTAATTGACCTGATTTATAGCCTTTTATGATTTTTAAAAGACTTCTGCAGTGAATAGGACTATGAAAATATATATTTTTTGATTCTTAAAATTTACAGAATATCAAGTAATTTGAAAAATTGAAAAAATAAGAATATATTTTGCAATACAGGTGTCATTAGTTTTTTAGCACAGTGACATTTGAGGATGCTGATATGACATTATCTACGACTACATGTTTCTGATATAAACATCTGAATAGAGATAGGAGTTATCTTCAGGGGAGATCAGACCTCCATTCCCACTTAAGATACTTCCAAGAAACTAAAAGGAAAGTTTACACAAAATAATTAATAATGCATTTGGTAGCTTCTCCATGTTGTAGATAATAGTATGGGTTTTTATCAACCCTTCATGAACTCTATAAATTTGTTATCCTAAATGTCATGTACAGCCAGACTTCACTTGCAAACCCCTTCACTTTAAAGAGCCACCTAACTGTAAAGGCTAGTTAAAATAAGCCCTGTTTACACTGTCAACTTTGTAAGAGCTTGAAAGTGTCTTTTTAATTCTGTAAAACCCTTCAAAAGTCTTTCTTTCTAAACACAGTTGTGATTTTAAAGTTTTTGAAGCCTTTTGAAAAATATTTTTTTATATTCAGAAGGATTAATTTCTATCTTTTAGCATTGCTACGTGTTTGCTAGCTTTAAACTTTTGCGACTGTGTCGACAATGTGAACAACTTAAATTCAAGTCGTGCAAAGGAATATGCTTTTGTATTTAAAGTCAAAGCTAAATCTTTGCTAGAGAAATTGATAGTGTAAACAAGCCTCTATCAGTACATGTATACATCCAATGTATGTAAAAAATGAGGTAACCTCTCTACTAAGGTCTCTCCAAACCCAGTCCCAAAGGGGGTCTTGATAGTGAGGTTTGCCTAAGGTTACAATTCCTAGAATTTCTTGGCATTCTGTTACATTTCTGGCTGTTATTCATGATTGGCAGCAAAATTGCTGATAGTTTTACTATGACATTAGTTGACAATAAAATTAGTCAAAATGAATCACAGATAAAATTACCAAGCTGTTTGAATTTCCAGGGAAGAGTAAAAACTCTGTACATAGATCTCTTAGCGTCATTCAATTAACCAAAATGTGCAATTCAAATGACTTTATGCAATACTGGAAATGAACTTAATCAGATTTCCCTACCAAAGAAATGAAGGTTTTCATCTGACAACTACCTCTAACCAGACTTTTTTTTTCATGAATGGGATGTGTAAATACTGAAGGGAAATGAACTGGGTGCCAGTCTATGACTACACTTGATGTCAGTCACCAGTCTACTTGGCATAGTTGTAAAGATTGACCTTAGAACAAGCTTAGATTTTTTTTCCTTCAAAGATTAGAAGTTTGATCATGCACATTTATTTTAGAAGAAAAAAACAAATCTTGCATTTACCAATGAAATTATTGTATAATTTATCTGTAAAATGATAATAGACTTAGAGTGACCTCAATGAGAGACACCATTGTAAACAGAGGACATCACACTTTGGAGTGACCTAAATGAGAGACATGTGAACAGACTTGCTACATATGGTAAATTTCAAATTCTGAAATATGATCTACACTAGACTTGTATGGGTACCAAGGGCTTTAAGCGTCAATTATCTCTACATTATAATTCACAAAATAATAAAAGTCATGTTGAAGGAAATATTAACACTTGAGTTCAAGGTCATTTGGTGGCATTGTATGGTCCCCTGTTGTAGTGTTCATTGAAATGTGTGATTTATGTCTGGTATAAACTATGCATGTACACTGTAAGTATTGGTTGGATTAGCTGTAGGTGTGGATGTTAATGATGTTGTTGATACTGATGATGATAAAGTGGACTTTGATGATGATGATTATGATGATGATGAAAAGGGTGACAAATATGATGAGACATCCGATATTAAACCACTTTTTTCTTCATCCTTCAAATTAAACCTCACGATGGAGGAAAGCTGCGATGATTCACATTACACAATGATCAATCAATCAATCAATCAATCAATCAATCAATGCAATACCATCCTGCTTCTCAAGTATAATAACAAATCTCTCCCTAGGCTACTATAATATATGCATTATCTTCCTTGCCGCCTTCATGTAACTGCTGCCATTGTGGGTGTCAGATTTTTAATGGATTCGAATAATGCAGACTTACTAGTGTAAATGTTTCTTGGTCTTGTGTCAGGGTGGCCACTGTGTCCCAGCCAAAGTGTTGAATGAATGTTTTACGAGCAGCATTATGTGAGGAGTCAGCAGCAGCCAGACGATAGAATGTGGGGTACTTCTCTCTCTTGCTTAGTGCTGGGGACGTTGCTGCAAAGGATACCTGCAAATAAAATATAAAAAAGGAAACATTTATTATAGGATTTTTTTTAAATTGAAGGAGGAAACTTTTAACACCTTTTACATTTTTTATTCAACAAAATTAAGCATAGATATAGATAGTGTAATTAAGTTGAACACTTCGAGCAGTAATGGACATAGAGTTATAAATAAAAGGAAATTTATAATAATTAGTAGTAGTAGTAGTAGTAGTAGTAGTAGTAGTAGAAGTGATGATGATCATCATCATCATCATGATAGAAATTCAAAAAGTGTCTTCTATGTGATTCAATGTTGTTTTATATACAAGTTGATATATGAGACAAAAAAGATGTTGTGCATCAGGTTTTAAAGCTGTCCTTTTTATTCTGTATACTAATCAAATACTTGATATCAAAAAAACTTTCAACAGAATTATAAATCAAAATATTTGCAAGGTCTTTGAAACTGAAAACTATATTTGTGAGTGGTTAATGTACAATAGTATCCAGCGTTTTGGAATTGAACATTTTTCATATAAATATCAAGGCAGCTTTTTTTTTGCCAATATAAAAGGAGGATCAATGTCCATTATAGAGAGTACATTGGTTCTACAAAAAAGTGTCTTTTCTGTTGTTTTGGCACTTAAATATTCTGTTGTGATAAGGCTTATACACATTTAAACACTTTCATTTCATATATCAAGGGTATGCATACTCCATTATGGTGAGTATGGGCAACAAATATCAAATGAAAATACAGTATTACTATGGATGATGATAATCTGTAATGTCTTTCCTGATACTGGTAGGCAACATGGGAATATTTGAAATTGATAAAAAAAGCGACAAAATGTTTATAAAAAAGTGACAAAATGTTTATAAAAAAGTGACAAAATGTTTATACTAGCTCTTCATCATGCTCTTCAGAAGCACTTGTATATGGAACTTGGCACTACACTATACTTTGTTATTTTTAGTCAGATAAATGTATTTTTTTCTTCAAACTGGGGACCCTTCTCATTAAGTTAACGCTCTACCAAATTAGCTATTATACATTCCCTGCATATTTAATTTAGATTTACATATAGGTTTCAATACATAAAATGACAACCTCTTCAAAAAGAAGCTCCGTTCAACTCAATAACTTAAAAGTTGAGTAAACTTGCACATCATGGGTGCAATGGCTGCAATCATACATCTAGACAGCTTAAACGTAAACATGAAGTGAGCTTCTTTGATTTTCTGTCGCTGCTAGACAATCGACAAGTACGGTGTCATTGTTTAGTTCTTGCAAACAATTCCTTCACATCTGGGCATTGTTGCTTTATACCATCAAAAGAAACCGTAAAGATTTTATAGATTTTCTGTCCCTACCTAGCAAAGGTATCTTTTCATTGTGTTTTTTTCCATGCTTTTCTGTAAATATTTATTTTAAATGTATTTTTCAATACATATAC
>JAVSBT010112435.1:0-10800 GCA_033118115.1 Pharyngocirrus eroticus
ATGACACAAGCTGTATAATGTTACATTGCATGTAATTTCTTTATATTTTCTCTTACTTGATTATTATGCTATTATTATGTAATGCATACAACAATGCTTCTAGGCTTTTAGATTTGCAAAATATTGGAAAATCAACCGCTATTTTGACTTCAGCAGACAACTCAACTCATAAATTTCATTATTTCACTTCAACAATGGCTAGTAATGTCATATCATTATCAATCATACCCTAACTTCAATTAATTATTCAAGAAGATAGGTACAACTACTTAAAGTCTAACACTTCCCAATAAGAATTAATGCAATTCAAGATGTAAAAAAAATAACAATGTGACAAATCTACCATAACATTTCAAGGGCCTTATTTCTAATTATCATTGAAGTCTTACCCAAGATGGAGATAACTACTGACTTTAGATCATTCAATTTCTTCATTTCATTTTATTCTTGAAAAGGCAACAGAAAATGGGATATGAATGGCAGTGTTCCAACAGTCCATCCTCAGAGGACTACTAAAAATGTTGTTTTACGGCTTGTTGATTTATTGCAACATTATACCAAATGAGAAATAAACCTAGCTTTTATAGCAACAGAGAACAGTGCAAAGGTGCCAACGAGAATAAGGAACTGTTTTGAAAACAGACACAAACATGAAAAAAAAAGCCAAAATATTCAAATTGCAATTTGAAAAGGTACCAGAATTCTCCTGAAAATGTTAGGTGACGATCTAGGCGACTTTGGAGGTGAGTGGGAAGGAGGGTGTGATGGGGTTTCAGAGGTAGAGTGATGAGGAGTACCCCTCCTGGTAAGGTGCGGAGGGGAGCTAGCAGATGCATCCACAGAATTACTACGCGGTGGCCTGACTTGATCTACTGTGAAGGGATGACTAGATGGCACATGTATTCCAAAACCATCAATGTCATCATCCTCATCATCTATGACAGTTTCTAAACGAGTAGCACTATCTCTAGTCGTTGCTCTAGGGGCAATGATGACCAGCACTGGAACAAGCATTATTAATGGTAACTAGTCATAATTCTAGGCATCAATTTCTAAGCATTCACCCAGCAACATGTATTCCACTACAGTTTTCAATAGCTAGATATTTTCCATACAGTTACACCACAAGCAAAAATATTTGTATAAGCGCAGTAAAAATATCCCTAAAGGTACTCTCTGCATTATATGGATTTCAACTTTCTTACACTAACTAAGTGTGTCCTGCTTTTATAAATGTTGTGTAATGTGTTTACATGCATATATACAGATTATGAAATGGGGGTGTATTAAAAACGTATAAGACAACTTATAAGTGGTTGTTGGCTGGTGTTGTTTTTTTCCTTCAATTTTCAAGATCCAATGCTTACCTTCATTTACAACATTTTGGGCCATGTCAGCTGCTTTGTCTAGGGCTTCATCTATTTTATCTTGGTGCTTGAGGACAAATGGTTTGATCAATTTGTTGTAGATGGTAACAGATCCATTCCAGGATGTTGGTGCCATGCAGTACACAAGGAAGATGCACTGAAAACATTTCAAAATGTGATATATTAGTTCAAATGAATTGAAGTTTTCAACTGTAATTTGACCAGGGGGTCCATTTAGGTAAGGGGCTTTGGACTGACAGTTTAAGCTCCATTATATAAAGTGTTGGCAGTACACTAGAAATTAGCTTTAGAATAGCCATTTCTGTAGTAAACATGCTCAGACAAAAGTCTATACCAACCACTGAAAAATTCATACAGGCTTTCGTCTTATTAAAATATAAGATTAGAACTTGTTTGCGACAAAAAGGCGGCTTCAAAATCAGCCATCATCATTAATTTTCATAAAGAGTCTTACAGATTTATCAAAAGAAGGGCTTTTAATCATCCCTTCAAAATGTACATTGTAAAAAACTAAAGTATTAGCTAGGTAATATGTTTATCAAATGTTTAGATAACTGTAAAGTCCAGACAACGTCCTAGTTTTTAGCCAACTTAATATGTTCTATAAACATGAGAGGTTTGACCTCCTCTTCACAGACATGAACTAACCTTTAACACATCAATCTTAATCGTTACTATTACACTTACAGACTATAATATACCAAAATACAATGGAGAACATTTCTTATGTAATATTTAGTTCAGAGCAATGTTCCAACTGAATAAAGGTATTTTGTGTATACAGCTTCAAATACTGAAGGTAATTAAAATTCAAAGTTGAAACTTGATTGCCTTTGTTTGAATTCAGTCTGTCATGAAAATATGCTTTTAAAGCACAGGGATATTTCATATTTGCCAATCCCCAAAACAAACTCTTCAAGTCAAGTAGTTTTAAAGAGCATTAAGTAAAGTATTACGTCTACTTACCTTCAAGAAACAATAGAATGGGATCCAGAACAAGAAAATGTCAGTGAAGGATTCTACAAGAGCAAATCCAGCATATACAACCCAATATGTCAACCATTTGGTATCATCTTCTTTAGCATGACTTTCAATAGCTTTGACTCTGAAAAAAATAAATGTGAATGTATAGACCAAATGCCAGGCAAATTACCACCATACATTTAAAAGCAACAACAAAAAAAGCACTTGAAAATAGCATCAGACATTGCCAAAAGATCTTTGTTGAAAGTATCAAAATAGATATTTTCAGCAGTCAAAAAGTATAAGGGTTTTTGGTTGCAGCATAAAGTTCGCGGAGAGTGGGAGATGTACAGCTGTTGTTCACCATTACAGTTTTTCTATCATATGTGCACACTGGTGAAATAATCTTGTTATTCTATTGGTGTAAGGGGCTTTGAAAAGACCTAAACTAGTAAATAGTCATTGCTTAGCTATGGCGTTGGGGGAAATGTCCTCCCTGATGCACTTAGAAAGATAAAAATTAATCTATAGCAACACTACACACCAGAATATCTAAGATGTTAGTGTACAAGTATATATACAGGTGAGAACCATTACATTTTCCCATGGATATCAAGATGACATCTGTCATGAAAATTACTACAGTTGTGTTGATTTAAGTTTACATGGTATTCTTACAAGGTACCAAACCCTTTATATCTGAAAATGCTGCTCTCACACGTGATCTAATCAGTGTATTATGTTCACAATTTGATGTTATATTTCCCATCCTTCTCATTCCCAGGCTTAGGAAATCAGTAATTTGATAAGTTTATAGAATTCAAAAATCCTAACATTATGGATGAAATTATGTCAGATTTAAGAATTTATATTTTTTTGTTTTGATGGAAAAAATAATAATATGCTTAGATAATACACAGGCCAACAAACCATTCAGTCATAAATTTGACAGGGAATAAAAATTCTACAAAAATCAATCCCACAGCTCAAATTAGATTTACTGCAGTGTTAGCAAGATACAGAATGTATTCTTTCTACTTCTGAGAACTACTCTTGTTGTGCAGACAGGCAACTCTACCAATTCTAAATGAGGTGATAACATTGCTATTGCAGTGGTGATCTAGAAAGTGCCCCAATAGAAAATATTAGCTTAAAAAATCATCCGTTTCAATCATGGAAGATGTATGTTAACTCTCTTATCATGTTACCATAACTATATCATACACTTATCATACCCAATACGTAATGAATCATTCTGAATTGTGTTGATGACTAAGACTAAACCTCAATGTGGGTTTAATCCTTTACAAAGACTAAGCCACAAATCCATCTATTTGCTAGAGGTCTCAAATTAGGATTTACCACTATATACATATATATGTATATAAGAGCAAGTTGCATTACATGTTATAAATGCATGATATACGCCCATGAATCGTGTATATCAAAAGCTATCACATAAACCTGTTGATAGCTAATATGAACATGATGCTGATAAGTCTGGTATGCCTCATAAGATATAAAGACGAAAAAAAAAACTAGGTGAAAATTACAACAAGGATACAGGCGAGGCAGCAATGGCTGTGGATGCCATTATGCCTGCAGAGTTTTTACATGTTTGGTTAGGTTACCATGTGTTCCAAGATTTTAAATGTCTGTTTCAACTTTCAAGTAACTATTTGGTTAAGTTATTTTTATCCAGCCTACATTTAGTTCGATTTTATAATGAGATGTTTTCACATGACAAACCAGACTAGTTCATTTTAAGTCTGTTCAAAAATTACATTTGTTCAGGTCTCTGCAGCAAAACCACAAAAGTATATATTATGTAAATGAACAGATGTTCTTCAAAGTTCTAGTACAGTGTGGCAATCTCATTAGGGAATTTTTTTTAATGCAATGATGTCAGTACACCAAACAATGTAGACTTTTGCATATACCACAGGTAAAAAGATACAACAGCTCTATGTCATTTTGGATCATAATTATTTCCAGTGCAAACCTAATTTGTCATTGTGAGTCAGATGGATCAATATCACTCTTATATTATCCTATAAACATCCTCACTCTCATGTCAGCTATTTAAGGCATTCCAAAATTGTACTAAAATGGTAAGGATGCTTTTCTTGTTTTTATGTATGGGCTAAATTTATGGAATTGTTTATTACATGTACCCGTAATAATTTTGTGTCCACTCCGACTCATTTTGCACTATCAGCGTATTTCCAGCATTCTGCTATCTTTGAATTCTTGATTGCACAAGGTAATGTATCATCATTAATGTGCAGAATAACATGGAAGGAACCTTTTCAAGTGTTACTCACACGAACTAGGTAGATGTTAATGGAACTTTGGTAATCAATTATTCTCCCGTCTTCATAGTCCAGGTCTGTTGCCATTCAGGCCATGTTTATGAGTAGCTGGATTCTTAAGACAGACCTCCTCTGCATGCAAAATTAGCCAATACAGAAGGACTATAAGAGGAAAGCTCGCTGGGATTTGGTTATTATGGAAGCCATCACCAGGCTAATAGAAATTGAATCAAGACAGATCATGCAGATTACCTTGGGCTCACCATAGATCAAAGCAATCTTGTTACATCAATATAATCACTTGAGTAGACACAAAGCTCTACTAGTGCTGTTTGCTTGTTTAAAAATAATGATTAACTTCTTGTTTTTGTCACAAAACAAGACTTGACTTTTGTTCATGTCAATAACTGTTTGTTATAAGTATATAAATGGCCTTTTAAATGGTTAGAAAATGAAAAAATAATTGGGGCAGTTATCTAGTTAAATTTCCTCATAAATACACTAAAAAAAAATTAGAGATAGTGCTAATACATGTTTGTCACCATGTGACAACAGCAGATGTAAATTTCTATTACCCAGTATCACATGGATAATCTATCTGAGATGAGACAATTGTTCCCTGTATTGGATTTTTCAATGGTAGTTTGAAAACACTATTTGTTGAATATGTTGGTCCATTGTAGCAGCTGTGGTGAATTGGTATTTGGTCTGACATTGTTTTCATGCAATTTGTTCTACAGATGCTACAGGTAGTAGGCTCATATCAGCTGGAGCTTTTAGAATGAATAATTCAATTCAAACAATTTATATGTATATTTTTCCAGTATCTGTTGTTCCAATAAAAGTGCCAATTAAGATGTATACATGTAACACATCCATTGTCTCTTTGTAAATGGTGAAATTCTTGTCAATTGAGCACAAAACGAAAGTAATTTGCTTTCAACCATAACTATATAGCTTTTACATGAAATCGAAAGCCTCATAATTGAACATTGTCAACTTACTCCTTTTATAGTCTGCTCATAGAAAAAAATCTTTGTAACTTGACATATGAGTATTCATTCAGATTCCTAGTTCAGTTGAAAGAACAGACTGAATCAACTATCCACTCTATACAATTCATGTCACATGATTCTCTTTTATTCTGATGCACTGTGAAAACTTTTAAAAATCTCAATGAAACACTCAGTATTAACAAAAAAAGTTAGAAAATATAATACTTACGATGCATATGCTGGGTAAAGGAATCCTACAAAATTACACAGGAACTGTGCACCATATCCAATCATCATATACAGGCCCAGAAACACGCCCAAACCTAAACGAAGAAGTTTACTAGTATAAAGGCTTTTCAAAAAAGCTTTAGCTTTCTCTGCAAGAGAATTTTTCTCTGGCTCACTCATTTCATTCTTCTCATTTTCAACATTATTTGTTTCAATTTCTTTTTCTGTTGCATTATCTACCAATTTGTTATTCTCAGTTCTATTCTCTGATGATACAGCGGTTTTAGAATGCTTCTTCCTTCCCATTTTGATGGTTTATGATATTTCACCTTACAGAATATAAATACTAACTATATATGTTGAATCTGCATCAATAAATTAGTATTTACGTATATGATTAAGACTGCAATATGTGATATATTCATTATTTAATAGAACAGCTGTTTTTTCGCCACATATAATAATGAGTTATATTTGTTCAGATAATTGAATTTCGATGATACTAATCATATACCATAACCACACCTGTAGCTAAGTAGCTTCCCTCTACTCATTAAACCCTGTCATAATCAAGAGAAATTTTGACCTGATATAATGCATCATTACTTACTTTTGATTACCTAACCTGCAAAAATCCCCCTGCTATAATTATATTAAGTTGACCCCTTCCCTTATTCCTACAAAATATACTTTGATACAATATAAAATTGTGTGGCCATGGTAATGATTATTCGTAATCATATGTAGGATTTGTTAATAATTTCTTTTCTCTCAGTATGTTTCATGTTATGGTATGAAGTCTTCAAGATGCATGTACACTTAAAATTTTACTTTAATTTGCTTTGGTACAGAATACAGAATAAACAAACAAGTATCAAAACTTACCCATAACAATGTATTTTCTTTGGACATTGGTCTTCTGTTCAATCTTTTCCAAAAGATCGGTGACGGCATTTTTCTCATGCAGAGCTTTATCAAGCTTATCTTGCCATCCCTGCAAATCTGTAGGTACCGTACTACTGCTGTTCCCTGATGAAGACACTGACTGCGCCATTTTGTACTGTTTCTAGTGTTAGGTTTATCCTTCAAATGCCTTATGCAAAATCAACTTGCAATGCAATCCTAATAGATCGATATTTTTGTAGTTTAGTGGTATATTTAGTAGCCCGGCGAGTGCAGCCTTAAATCTGTCCCGACAAATGAGATCTGTAAAGGTATACGTTGGACTACGTTCAACTGTCAAAGCTGTCAAATGCGAAATGAAGGCCTACGAGTACCAATTCCGCCGGAAGTCTGAATCCTTATATAGTCGAACAAATGATAAGGGTACCATGAATCTCAAACCAGCATTTTCATTGTATAATTTCTCAGTTATAATTATAGAAAATATCAATTTTCTACGTGATATGGGTCAAAATTTATTTTATTTGCTATTAAATTGGTTTATTTTTTATGAAATCATTTTTATACTAAAGTCTACAAGTTCACAAACAAACAAAAGATGGCAGCACTTGATATTTGAAGAAGAAACAAGCCAACAACGTAGCAACATTTTTTTTAATTTTTTTATAATTGATTTAAAGTGTTTTTAAAGATATAAGACTATAACAGTAAAAATTCAATACGAAAAGTCTATCCATTCAGTTATTTGCTGATAATCAAGAAAAAAGAAGTATTTTTCTCAAATTATTTACATTGAAAATATTTTACTTTCCAAAATAAAGCTAATGATGTTTTCGTGTTATACACATTTTAAGAAAGTTGCAACTTCCAACATAAACTTCTTGTATAATATTGAAGAATTTTTAAAGGAATTTTTTACTCTTTTCTAGTTGTTAGTTCTTTTACTAACCATTCGTCCAGCTAGTACGCATGCTTATTCGTATCCATTATCCGGTGTCAACATAATTGAAGAGTGCTCAATCAACGAGGGAAGGAAACTTTAAAAAGTTTGAAACAACTCAGTATTTAAAATGAAGGAATATATAAACACAGTAAATCGAAAATCTTGATAGAGTAAGGAACTTTTCATCAAGTCAAGACATCATGGCATGGAGAAATCGAAGTTTTAATGGACTTTCTCATCGTTCAGTGGATTCCAGCCGTCTCGACTCACATTCAGTATTGTTACGAGGGGGACATCCATGGGGCTTTGAAGTATACAGTGAAAATCACAGAGGTGCATTCGTGAGAATTTCAAAGGTACGGTATTTACAGCGAGGCGTTTGGGTATTTGTTTTTTGGTTTGTAGAATAAAAATATTCATTTTTACTAAGATCATTGAGATTCCAGAAATTTAAGAAATCAATTATGTCTTTCTTTACGGTTTAGCTTATTTATTATATTGTGTATTGTCCCATCATATGTATACATTGTTATACAATCTTATCATTTTTAGAAATCCACACAATTGGCTATATCTTAGAAACATTTTAACCCTTACCTTGGCATCAGTTGAAAAATTGTAATTTTTAAAACTAAAGTATAAAAGATAATTTTGAATTGAATCAAAATCACCTGTTCCCCAGAGAAGTAACTTGTTATATTAACTTTCATATGCTGGTGGATAGCTCCTGTCTTACTAACATGATTGACCCCCTCTCCTCTCTTATATACATTTTTAATCTAAACTTTAGGAGACATTAATGGCAAGCTTGGGCATTAATCTGTATAATATAAATCAATAATGTATATACCATTATTATTGCAAAAAATGTATTTGCATAAATTCTTATTTGTTTATATTCTGTCATAAATTAGTCTTTGCTTACTAACTTTTTAATTACATGATTTATATGTATTCAACTGGTATGTTCACACTAATATATAACTAGAGTCTCTTTTATAACAAAATATATAAGAATTAACCAGTAATCAAGATAGGTTTTTATTGCTCTTGTGAGAAAGTGTAAATATAATTTATGAGAGCTATGTTGTACTGTTCAATAAAAAGGCCACCAAGGAGTATTTGAACTTCACTGCAGGGGTGAAACAATTCTAGTAGAGATTAATTAAACTGAATATACAGTTAATCAAAGGAAAATCATGATTTAAAAAAAAAAAAATGGGCAATATATTGGCAGCAATCGATTAAGAATTTTGTGGCTACCCGATGGGATAGCCTGTTTGTTAAGAAAATGACAAATTTTTACTTGACTGGATAATACTTTAACATTGGGCCAAAACAGTCTGGTCCGCTGGTCTGGTTTTTAAATTCATCACTTTATTGGGTTAGAACATCCAGCCTAGTCAGTGCCTTGATCTAGCACAGTGGTAACCTGAAATGTAACCATACTCATTTTCCACCTTTCGAAATCCTGAGAATTTAAGAAAGATTATATTTAACTTGAACAATGTTTTTTTTTGTGTAAAAAATAGTATCTACTTTTCATTCCATAACTGCAAACATGGGGCTTTTCTATAGAAAGAATTAGTAAACTTATATAGTGATTGTTTGATTTGACAGAATTGGTGCTTAACGATGTTTGACCATCACTTGAAATGTTTACAGTAATACTCATAGGTTTAGGAGATAGAGCCAATGGTGGAAATGTCTTAGTCGTTTAAACATTGGAACTGTACTCTCTTTTTTAATCATTATCTTCCATGAATGTATAGCTATGTCGTTTTTTGTATTTCATTGAATTGAATTGACAAAGAGTGTAGATTTGAAGATTCTTTATGATGTGCCCAATATTTGTCAGTATTGACCTTGCCATTCACAGATAGCTTTAAACGATAAGTACCCAGACAACGGCAATGTATCACTTCATAACGCTAAACTATTTTATGAAGTACATGAAACTATTTAATCGAAAGTTGTCAGCCAAGCAAAAAGGCTTATTCATGAAATACTTGAAATGATCAACTTGACGTGAATTTTTGAGGGTGAAATATGTAAGGTATATGAATAATGATAGCCACGATTTTATAAATGTGAAGGATATGTCTAAACATGTGAAGTGATTAAAATTCTTTTAACAATGTGCCCATCCTATAGTAGTCCTCAATGTAAAAATTTGAAACATTTTTTAGACAAATTTGTTATTATGCTTTCAAAGAATAAGCAGAATGCGGATAAAAGCTTCTGTCATCATTCGTGTAAAATGAGGTAAACTCAAATTGAATATAGACCATTATATTGCAAATTGGAGAACTCCGAGGGAAAAACATTGGTCACCACATACTGGTAACAGAGAGGGGCAAACATGCCGTACATTCCATACTCAATCTGACACAAAAGCCTTGCTTGTTGGATTGGTGAATGGGAATCACTGATGGCTAGCATCTGTGATAACATTATTAGTGTGATCAATGCCCAGGTGCTGCTGACCTTACAATGTGTAGCAATAAAAAATTGTCATAAAATTTGGAGAAAAAAATAAACCAAATTTTCTGACATAGGAAAGGAGAACTTGTAACAGTTTGTTCTTTGTGTTCATTTTTTATGATGTTTTTACAACGAGTTTCCTTTTGCCCTTGTAATTATTTGGTGAAAGTTTTGAAGATAAAGTAAAGATAGTACATTTAAGTTCATATATATTCTTTGGATAAAAGTTTGATAAACTTGAAGTAGACTTCATCATGGTTATGTTGTTATTTGGGTTTAAAGATATCAAAGCGACAAAGTTCATAAATGTGAATTTCTAAGATTAGTAATCAGATGAATGTACTGGGTTTTTTAGACCTCAAATATTTATGTCTTTTGACATCAGATTTATATATGACTGCATAAAGATATTCATACAAAAGGTATTTGTGGTTTGTTAAATTGAGAGACATTTTTCTAAGTGCAAACGATTAGTAATTATGAAAAAAATGCATGACAACTGCAATTTTGTATTAGATACATGTCATTTTATGTATGCCCTGTTTGTGGGTTTTTTCAACAATAGAAGTCAAGATTCCAATTTT
>JAVSBT010112546.1:0-12913 GCA_033118115.1 Pharyngocirrus eroticus
TGTGTTCATAAACTGAATACTGTACGTGCACAAAAGAACAAGGAAGTTACACAAGTCAATTTGAGTAATGATCCTACTTTCTTAACATTAATCTTGATTGCTTGCAATGCACATATCTCAATCATGAAGTCAATATTTCAGTTCTGGATTTTCATTTCTATTTTATCAGGAATTACTGCATATACATGTAAGTTACTATTTGATTAATTTATGTAACGTAACTTAGTGTAAGAGAATGATAAAAAAAACCAGAAAATAAATCACATTGATACAAATTCACATTATAAATAATCTTTCTTTCATCTTGTACATTCACATTTCTGTCAGTATAATGTTCACATGTGAATAGATCTGTGTTGAGTTGTTTGTGTATGTTACATATATATATATATATAAATTGTATAATTATGGTATCATGGAGGCCCTAATTATGGAGATCAGAAATTATTAAGTATGAAAATGATAGCCTTTTCGGTTCACAATCATCTTGAGTTTGGTATAAAATGTTAGACATAATGCCCGCAGCAATTGAAAAAAACACCCCTGTCCACCCAATAACGCTGGGATCACCTAAAGGATTTTCTGTTATTTTGAAAAAATCAAGAAAAACGTTATTGTTTAATTATGGGTGATTTATCGTTCAAAAGGATCTAAAGTGAAATAGGAACAAGAATGTGGCCAAAAAATGGAGATTACCGTAAAGTTTCTGAATCTAGGTCAAGCTCTAAATATAAAAAAACAATTAGTTGAGTTCGTTTTTCTTTATAAAATAAAATATCTTAATCCATTGCCTCTTTTGATAGCTAGCTATTCATTGAAAATGGCCTCACGAAAACACCATATTACATTTAATTGTTGGAAGGAAAGGCCCAAGAAGCCAAAAGCATTAATCATTTATATCAAACATTTATAGTGGATTACAAAATTATGGTTCCAAGTTGCTGTTTTTATATAAAATGTAAAAATGCATCTACAATTATTTATAGAGAAAGAAAAACCTTCCTAATATTAACACTCTATAATCTGTATACACGTCACAATTTATAAGAACTATTTCTATTTTCATCCTTTAAAGTCTTAACATGAACAATCTACTTCTGGACTATGAACATGGCCAATACGCTGGGTGCATAAAGGGTGATATTTAGTGCTGAAAACGACATCAATTTTAAATGTGGTGATACAATTACATTCGTTCTTTAACGTTGACTTGACCTGAATGTCAACAGTATAAATTGCTATTGTCTATCAGTTGTCTGTATTCCCTAAATCATGCATGCATAGGAAATGTACACATGTATTATGAATTTGAGCTCCTATGAGAAACTATTCTCTGTTTTGACACTTTGCTGTACACGACCAATACGGAAGTTTAAAATGTCATGTTTCATGTATTTCCTTACATTCGCTTTCATATCAAGGAGTCATACCATAGTTTATATTACGATTGAGAATAGTACACATTCACACAAATGAGTGCTCTGAACCTCACATTTTGGGATGCCCATTAATCTGTCATTTAAAGGAATCAGGAAAATGCATTATGTTACACAACAGGACTTATAAATCAACACAATTACGCAAAACTCACCTTACTCTTTTTTTGACATTCTAAATAAGACCAAGATTTGGATAATATAATATGGTAGTCTCTGTATATCAACAACGTTTTGTTTACATGGTTTTTTTTTTCTTACAACACCAACATTATATTAAGGTGAATTTTTACGTGATTGCGTCGAAATATCATAATGATACTAATATAACATACCATTAATATGACTCGTTTGTACTTTGTAATTGTACTGCATATGTAATGTAGTTAATTCCCAAAACAGACAGGCAGCGATTGTTTAATTGTACTCGTCGCTCTTTATATACTTCAATTGCTATTAATACCACACATATTGCTTTGCTTTTTACAAAGATTTAGGATGTTTTTATGACAAAAATGGTGACAGAGTCTGGCATGCCAACATACATTTTCACAACACAATAGATAAGTGTACAACCTATTGCAGAAGCATTGACAAACGTTATGCTGGGGCAGAGGTGAGATGGTGAAGTATTCTCTTTAAAATAAAATTACTCATAAGTCAAACAAGTCTAGTTGACTACAGACTGTAAAGATCGGAAAATGTTTTCTATTAAAAAAGATGATTGTGTTATGTTCTTCCCATGCACTGGAAAGAAAAGTAGAAATCGACCCAGTATGTAAAATCGTTTTGATGTTTTATTTTTATTTTTATTTTTTAAACCAGTATGGCGAAGAATGTTTCTGTGGTGATACATACCCGCATAAAGGACCTGCTACTAACTGTAATTTCGGATGTAAAGGGGATGTATCTAAAAAATGTGGTGGTATTGCTGCTATGAGTGTTTATTTTGGTGAGAATCTTTATTTCTAATATCTAGCAAATGTCGAGATTTATTTTGAAATCCAAATGACTTTGTGACAAAAACTCTGACGATAAGTGTCGGTCATTGTAGTCTAATTTAGATTATAATCGATACATGATTCCTAAACAATATCTGGAAGCAAATGCGATTGAATTTTGTTTTGTGTCTAACAGCTACTGATATGACAATGTAAGAAAATAATCTAATAATGCGGTATGTCCTAGAATAATAACACGATTTCATTTAAAGGTTTTTATCAGTTAGTGTGTCTATTTTATATTACAGTTTGCTCCAATGGTACTTACAAAAGTTCTGACGGTGGTTGTGGGAACACTTGCGATTGTTCAAATGTAAATATTGGATGTCATCAGATTTCTGGAGAATGTGAAAGTGAATGTATCAATGCAAACTTCAAGGGACCCCAGTGTTCAGGTATTCTATGATTGTGGAACACAAGGCTAAATTCTAATAAGTCTTTCTTTTTGATTAAATTTTCAACTGACATTTCTTCAACTCTTTTTACATAACAAGTTTGTTTGATTTTGACTTGTTGCTTCAAAAATAATGAAAAGATACTTGAAAAAGAAACAGGGACTACTGTAATATCAATTAACTATATCAGGCTTTAACTAAAGCTGTCAAAGATATGAGTTAAATAAGTTTTGAATTATATCATTGATATTCAAATTGTTAAGAAAACTGTCATGATAGCAAGAACGTATTTATTTCCTATTATGTATTTATACTTGTAAATGTTCTTCTAGAATGTGCTGATGGCAAATATGGTTCTAATTGTGAAGAAAGCTGTAATGTTAACTGTGCTGGTAACAATGATCCATGTGATTCTGTGACTGGTAAATGTACTAATGGTTGTGGTAACGGTTGGCTTGGAGAATACTGTACAACTCGTGAGTTTAACATAATTCATTTTAATATTTTGATGGGCAATATTAACCTTTGATAGGTATTGAACCATTAGATGTTAACATCATTTTAGATAATTATTATAGATTCTTACCGACTTAAACAAGGCCCTTAACTGTATTATCCATCCTGTTAAAAGAAACACATAGGTCATTCTATTACTTCTAGGAATTGTCAACACTACAATCTGATATCAATTATTTTCCTTTTTAGCATGTAACTATGGCAAATACGGGTGGAATTGTGGATCTACTTGTGGACATTGTAAGAATAATGTCACGTGCAATCATATTGATGGTAAATGTCTGGATGGGTGTGCTGCAGGATGGATGGACGTGATGTGTGACGAAGGTACATAATAGATATTTATAGGGACAAAGGGTTCAAGTATATTTGAGACAATTCATAATGCTATTTTAATAGATTGATAAACGCTTGTATCAATCCTATACAACAATTCCGCAAGGTCAATTCAAACACAGTTTGAAAATACACAGATATTCAATTGGTATTCATTTGTCTCTTATCATTTGAAGCATGTGACCCTGGTAAATATGGTTCTGATTGTGCTGATTCATGTAGTGAACATTGCAAGGATGGAGACATTTGTAATAAAGAGACTGGTATATGCCCCAATGGGTGTGGAGAAGGATGGACAAATCCCAAATGTGACCAAGGTATTTACCCTCAATCAAACAGAACACGTTTCAATAGTTAATAAATGTAGTTAATTCATGTATTTAAGAATCACCATCAAAGTTACTGAATCATAGAAATCAAAACTATTGTGTGGAGATATACTGAATTAGGCTACCCTGTATAAACATGCCCCACATAAAATAACATTAACAAAATAATGGTTGTTTTTCATAGATTGTGGGTCAGGGACGTATGGTTTGAATTGTGGCAATACCTGTAGTGCAACATGTAAGAGTGGAGCTTGCCATCATGTAAGTGGATCGTGTACTGATGGATGTTTACTTGGCTGGGAAGGGGACCAATGTGGCAAAGGTAAAGTAAAAATAACTTCATGTGTTTAAAGCCACTGAATCACAATTACATGTCATAACGAAACCCTATGAGAAGGCCATCTGAATATTTAAGTTTATTGTCATGTTTGTAAACGATAGATCAATATTAAACAAATACGTATGTCAAAATAAAATGTGCCTTGCTTTGTTCAAAAGACAAAAAAATTAAAGATGGATTTTGTGTATGGTCTTTGTCAACATTGTTTCAAGTGTTTATCCTTACTGTTTAGAATGCACTGGAATGTCATATGGACAAGACTGTAGCAGTATCTGTAGTTCTAATTGTGTTAGCAATGATGTATGTGACCATGTAACAGGTGTTTGTCCAAATGGTTGTAAAGATGGATGGCAAGGCAGTCACTGCAATTCAAGTGAGTATTTTCCTTGATTTGATTAAAAATAAAATCAGTCGAATCCATCGACAAAATATACATGTTGAATGGCCTTAGGTTAATTATGTGTTATGGTCTTTGTCAACATTGTTTTAACCCTACTATTTAGAATGCACTGGAATGTCATATGGACAAGACTGTAGCAATACCTGCAGTTCTAATTGTGCCAATGATGATACATGTCACCATGTGACAGGTGTCTGTCCAAATGGTTGTAAAGAAGGATGGCAAGGCAGTCACTGCAATTCAAGTGAGTATTACCTGCCATGAATCGAATAAAGCAGCCTATACACACATTGATTATGGTCAATATTAATATGCTTTTTTTGAAAGACTCTTTTAATAAGTTTGTACATGTGATTGTCTAATGCTAAATCCGAGTTTTCATATTTTCATTTTAGGATAGAAAAACAATGTAAAATGTATCCACTTTCCTTAAATATTGTCAGTGATCGCTTATATTCACAAAAACAATATATAATGGATCAATAACATATGTAATTTTCTAGAATGTCCTGATGGTTTCTATGGAGGTAGTTGTGATAAACCCTGTGGTAATTGTCTCCATGGGTCATCATGCGATTCTTCTGATGGAAACTGTCCACAAGGATGCGAACCTGGATATAAAGATGATCTTTGTCAAAATGGTTAGTTATAATGATTATATTTATAGCTTGTTGTAAAAACTGTAACATTGAATTTATTATGTTGAATGTCCAAGATCTCTTTGGTCACAATACTTTGAAATAAAAGTTTTCTTTATAACTGCTGTTGACCAACATAGAAATGAGTTACAAAATGGAAATTATTTGCAAAGCAAAATTTGATTTGTTTCAGAGTGTGATAATGGTACTTATGGTGTGAATTGTGCCCTGCTTTGTGGAAATTGTACCACTGCAGTTTGCAATATTACAGATGGCTCATGCTTAACAACGGGTTGTCACCCTGGATGGAGAGGTGAAAGTTGTGATCAAGGTTTGTTCATGTTTTCACTGGATCATTACAAATCAAAAATGCCATAAAGCTAAAGCAACCTGACTCACTTTTTTTTACATTTTGACTCAATCCTTGATTGAGATGTTTTATGGTAGTTTCCATCTATTTACCTAGCGCTTTTTGAATATTCCAAGATTAATTCTATACTCTTTAGTTGATAAATAGTAAACATAAGTGAACTCGTGATACAACTGAATAAAGACATTTTTCTGGATTTCTCCTAAAAACACCACAAATGAGTAAGGTGGATCTTGTCGAATATTTTAAAAACAGATACATTTTGATTGATATCATAATAATGACTATGATAATAATCTAACTGTAGTCTGCCAGTCAGGGACCTATGGTTTGGAATGCAATGATAAATGTGGACACTGTGATGGACTGTGTGATCCTATAGATGGAACCTGTGGAAATGACACATGTCTACCTGGTTACCAGGGGCATTTGTGTATTGAAGGTACAGACTACATAAGATCAAATCTGTCCATTACATTGTGTAGTAACATTAAAACCAATTCAAATTGATAGGTTGGACGATCGAGTTTTGGCATAATATATTGGCCCGGCCTGCCATTGTTTTAAATTATCTCATTTTAAATTACACTTCTATCGGTTGATGTTTCCTGACTCACAAGGACATTGGAATAGTATAAATATATGTATATAAGTGCCCTTGATATCTATTTTAGTTCCCCATTTTCAACTGGAAATATGCTTCGTAGCCTTTACAGGTTTTAATAATCTTTTATGGCCTAGATTTGACAAAAAATCTATTTCAATTCCTATAAGATACTTACATGCCCCATTACTGAGGAATTCAAATGTAAATAAAAGTCAATTTTGAAATAAAATGACTCAGCAGCATACATTGACCTTTACATATTTGTCTTCAACCCCTTCAGGGTTTGTGGTTTATATTAATTACTTAGAATAATAGCTAAAGGGGACTTTTCATGTATAACCTAGTATTCATTTTCACTCTAACAGAATGTGTTGAAGGTACTTATGGACATATTTGTGAGGAAAAATGCGAATGCGAAAGCAATAAATGTGATCACATCAATGGTACCTGCCTTACAGCTACAAATAGGGGAGACAGCAACAATGGTGTGTTATTTAATGTTTGAAAAAGCTGACAGCTTCAAATTAAATTAAATGGTTACAAGTTGGATAAGTTTCATTGTATATATTCATCAATATTTTGCCAAAGGGGCATCATCAGGCGATTATAAGTTTCTGAAAGAAAAGACATAATTTTCATAACATTTATGCTAAAAGTATACCTGGTCATTGTATTATTTTAGTTTTTCGTTCTAATTTATTTTCATTCACTATTTGTAGGGGTTCCAGCTGCTGCAATTGGTATTGCAGTTGGATCTGTAATCTTACTTCTGGTTCCAGTTATCTTTATCTTTATTTTGAGGTAAGATGTTTGAAAAAAAATACATCTTGAAAGTAAAGCAATTATTGACATAATTCAGCTATTGCATAATGAATTATTTATTGACAGAAGTTACTTTTTTTTTACATTACATTGCAGTTCAGATATAAAACCTATTCATTACCCAGAAACTGTTTTCTTTTTCAGGAAAAAAAGGGATGCCGAAGAAGAAGAGGGAGACATTATTTTTTTTGATAACATTGGTGGAGAAATGCAGTCTTCAAGTGAGTGGCTATAATTCTATACATTTAAATTAAGATTTTATAAATTATTTCTTGTTGTGGTATTGCACTTATTTCCAGAAAAGTGAAATTGGTGTTAAATGTTTTAATTGATTAAGATATTATCTTATTTATTTAAAAAAAAAATTTGGGGGGGGGGGGGGTTGTTACATAATTCAAAATACCTTGATAAATTATCTTTTATCAAAAAAATATAAAAATATTTCAACCATTTTTTTTCCGAACAGCCACGACAGAACCTATTGTGCTCATAAACCCTATGACTGAAACCCAAACACAACCTGATGAGGAGAATATGCATGAAAACAATGATTTTAGGTTGAAAATTGATGAGATTGGAGCTTACATAAAGAAACAAAAATCAGACAAGAGTGGATTTAAGAATGAATTTAAGGTGGGTTTTGTTTTTTTATTGACATGCAATGTAATTAGATAAAGAATGCTTCATTCTAATAATATATATCTTTACATATCTTTCGTCATCATACAATTCTTCCTTCTTTTATCAAAAATAAAATACTGCACTCCATGCCACATAGCAACATAGTATTCTATATACTCATATTAGGTCATTAAAAATTGATAAGTAGGTCAATGGGTATGACCAACACTTTTTTTCGTGATTAATAAATTAAAAATCCTGTAAATATAGATTTTCTGTTAGAATTAGAGAACTATTGTTGCATGCCCATAAAATCCATTGACCAACTGATTAAAAGGAATTGCCTTCCACAATTTAACAGTACCAATATATAAACGGTTTTAAATCAAATAAAAATCATATACCTGAATAACATAACTCATTTCAATTATTATTTTGTTACTGTTTCAGGGCTTGCCCACTGGTCAAACAGCTCCTTGGTTAACAGCTGTAAGTCCAAAGAATTTGAAAGCCAAAAATCGATACACACGTATCTATGCTTGTGAGTATTCAAACAATATTAATAACACTTATATATTTTTGTTATTATGATAATTTGAACAAAGCATGATTTTTTTATGATTAAAATACTGTTATTTTCTTTGCAGATGACCATAGCCGTGTTCACTTAAAGAGTGTACAAAAAGGACAAAACTCTGATTACATCAATGCTAATTTCATCGATGTGAGTAAATTGTTGATGAATGTATTCTTATGTCTTGTTCTAGTGTCATATTTAATTGTTTTATAATGTGGTTTAAAAATGAGTAATAAGATGAAACTGTCTTCACTTAAAAGTTTTCTCATGGCTCATCTTTGAAGCATTTGACTACTAGCTAATTTTGAATTGGCTCAAATTGATGTACACATGGGAATACGTTCATGTATAGGATTAGTTATTTGTTAATTTTACAATAATCATCTTGAACCAAATAAGAATAATTGATAAATGAAAATAAATAGGTTAGTAACGTTGCTTAAAATGTATTGCCCCTCTTTTTATGTGCTTTGTATTGAAATTGTCGTGTATTATCCCTATAGGGGTATAAATCAGAAAACAAATTCATTGCAACACAAGGACCAAAGAATACCAGTAGTGACCTCTGGACAATGATATGGGAACAAAATGTGATAAGGATTGTCATGGTTACCAATCTTAAAGAAGGAGACACTGTAAGTTCATCATAGATACTCCACTAAAACATTGCATTGTATCAAGTGAAATAATTACAAAGAAGAGATCTATTTATTTGAAAAAAAAAAAAAATGTAAGATAAAAGTCAGTAGTGTATATATGTCTCCATATCAAAAAAGCTACCTATTCAGTGTGTAAGTCTCCCTGTCCGAGATTACCGGTGCCAGGTGTTAACATGTAAGCACGCTACGTATAGAAAATCGTAAAGATGACGTAAGTTTGGAAACCGTATCTACCTAATGATAAAGAATATTTGTGCACGAGCAGGTACCACCAGATAATGAGCCTTTTCTTGTTTGACCTTACACAGCCTATAGGGTGATTTTACTTGAAAACAATGCTTTAAGTACAGATAAGGATTTGGAAGTGTCCAGAAGGTTTCTGATATATTTTTTTTTAATCGGATATTGTATGTAAGACTCTAATTAAGTGTGATTTGTCAGGAAAAAGTGTAATGCTTTGTATTCTTTGTGTACTTACTATGAACCTTGCTAATGCAGAACAAGTGTGAGCAGTACTGGCCAAATCTTGAAGAAGAAAAATCATTTGAAAACATAACTGTGAAAAATACAAAGGAAGTGGAAATGCCAGGATTTATCACCAGAACTCTCCAAATTTATAAGGTATAAAAAAATCAATAGTACAACTATTAATGGTATCAATAATATCAGTTTACAATAATATGCACATAATAAAGATTCATTAAAGATCCTTGGACTATTTGGCCTATAAAAACAAACCCAAAATACATGTTTTTCTATTGAAACTGTAGGCGGCAGGAGGAAGTGATGCCACTTACGAAGAACCTAGTAGATGTGTTCTTCAGTTCCATTTCACTGAATGGCCAGATAAAGGGGTACCAAAACATGGAACTGCTATTCTGAACTTTGTCAGACACTTAAAAGAAGAAAATAAAGGAATTAAAGCTCCAATTGTAGTTCATTGCAGGTAAAATGGGATGCTTGAGCTCTATTTTACAACTATGTTAATAAAGTACTGGAAATGAAATACATCATCCTTATATTGAATAGATAGTAACATTTATTTTGTTCTCATTAAATAGTGCTGGAATAGGGAGAACAGGAACTTTCATTGCCCTAGACCATCTTCTGGATCAGGCTGAAGCAGAGAAAATGATCGATGTGTTCTCTTGTGTTAAAGCTATGAGACAAAAGCGACTCAAAATGGTGCAAACTTTGGTAAGCATATCAACAATGATAGATGATAGTGCGAAGGGATGGGGTTTATTCATTCAATATTACTCTTTTGTCCGACTCTTCGTACAAGTTGCTCATTGACTTCTTTAATGTTTTGGTAAATGAACGCCAAGCTGATAGTGTTTAATTTAACTGTATTTATAAATGGGAAATGAAATAAAAACAGAAATTAAAATCACAACAGAGAGAAAGAACAAAAATATACTTAAACAATCAAATAATTATGCTGCATTTATATCATATTTACAAATGCTATTGTCTTGTATTGGACACAATTTATTTTGTCTTTCCTTCCAAAAGTGACAGAAAATAAGCTTTAGAAAAATTGTATTTCTGCTCAATACTTTTTTTCTTTCCCCAGGGACAATATGTCTTTATTTATGATACCATATATGAGGCAGTGATGGTTGGAGATACACGTATTCAATGTTCTGAATTTGATCAAGTGTACTCAAGCATGAAGACAGTGAATACAGACAGTGGGGTAACAAGACTTGAAGAGCAATATCAGGTATCAAAAAATGTTAAAAATAGAATGAAAGGTTAATTAATCTCATCTCATGCCATCTTATATATTATCTTATAATAAGTCCTTAGATAAATAAGCTTGAAAAAAATGCAACAAATACATGCATTTGTCTTTAGAAATGTACTTTCAGTATTTTTTTGTATTTTATGGCTGAGATAAAATCAACTGCAAGATGAATATCATTATAAAACATCTATTAGTTTTGTGGTAATTTTCCTTGCTTGTTGCTTTGAAATTGTCATTCATTAATACCTAGGTGCTGAAAACAATGGCATCCGATATCAAAAGTGAGAAACGTTTTAAAGCTGCCTTGGATCCTGAAAATAAAAACAAGAACAGATCACAAGATGTCTTACCAGGTATAAAGATTTTCCATACAATTATGATAACATTTCATCTAAGCATTCTAAGTTTAAATCTTGTTACAACAAGATGAAATAGGGTGATCATGTCAACTTCGGAAAAATTGTCTTTTAAACAATATTTTGTAGAGTATGAAATGTATTCCCCTTTCTACATTATTCGCACAGAACACTAAGGCCAATTCCAACTTGTATAAATTGTTGATGGATTTTTGTTCAAAATATTCGGGTTGGTTGCTCGATTTAAAAATAAATAAATATATATATAACTTCACTTAAAAAAGACAGCAGTCAGTCTTTTACGCAGAAAGTTGGGAAAGTTCAAAAATCTGTATATAGTTCTTTATTTTTAACGGTAAATGTCTATTTTATACAACTTTATGATTTGGTTGCCTACATTAGACGAAAAAACAACTTTTGAAAAACAAAAAAGTGTCGGTTGTGTCCATCAACAAACTTATTAATTTGGAATATTCTAAGGCAATATAATGATGTCAATGACACTTACGCCATCTATTGGAAAAAGGTCTCCCATCTCATTATTAAAGCAAGACTCCTTGTTATATAATTTTTGCAGATGACAGGCATAGAATGTTCCTATCAATGCCATTTCCTGATGGAAACCAGTATATTAATGCTGTACTTTCAAGGGTGAGAAAATAATGTGACTTTGAAAAATGTTATGCAATCCAATTTCTTAGAACTTTATCACAAGGTAAACAGTTCAATGGTTAGATTTTCTTTTTTTTATTTACTTTTCGTCATCTGCATGCGCAATATTTGTTTATAGATCATGGTTTTCACTAAATCCACGATCTTCCGGCATGCTCAAATAATATATTTTTATCCTTTCATATTTTCAATCTTCTTAGTCTTACATTAAAAGCAATGATGTGATTTTGACACAGCTCCCCCTTGTGGATACTGTTGTTGATTTTTGGAGATTGGTACAGGACTTTAAAGTTGTCACAATTGTGACGTTGACTAGATACCAGGTAAGCACAGTAAAACTTGGAGGGTAAATGTAATGGAACATCGATTTAATGAGTATCCCACTGGTCATAACAATTTGTCTTTAAAAGTCTGAACCAATATATCTATAACATTTTAAAAGTCTGATCGCCAAGTCACGAAGTATCCATTTTTACTTTACCTAGTATCAAGAATGCAGAGACATAACGTATTGGCCAGCAGAATCAGATACGGTTGTGGCAGGTCCTTTCACCATTACTAGGAAAGATATGAAACGTGAAGGTGCCACAGTGTGCTCTCACCTGGTGTTTGAATATGAGAACACCAGCAGGGATATTTTCCTTGTTGGGGCTGTGGATTGGCCTGAAGACAAATGGAAACCAAACAATGAAAGTACCTTCCATGACTTGTACTTGAAGATAAAGACTTGGCAGCAGAAACAAAGAAAGGATCAGAACTTGATCATTCAATGTCTGTGAGTATAGTTTGCCAATGAAGCTGATGATGATAACTATGACGATTGTATTGCAATTTATGTCTGTAATCGTTTTAATATTTTCCCCATAGTTATGTTTTTGTGCGTGTACATCTTTTTTTGCAGATAACTATTAATTTCAATCCCATTATGTGTATTTGTTTGACTGTTTTTAGTCATGTGATACTTACAAAATACGATGTTTTGTACAAATATGCCAAGTATTCATTGATATTAGAAGAAGTCCTCCTCATATTGATAACTAAATGTGTTAAGAAATCATGAAAAATAAGGGGGGGGGGGGGGGGGGGCG
>JAVSBT010112657.1:0-15322 GCA_033118115.1 Pharyngocirrus eroticus
TCCCAGTGAAAATACATCAAGAACCAAAAAGAATTTGGCCAACCCTAAAGAAAAGAAAAACAGTTGCAATAATAGCTAACGATGGTCCCTTGCCAATGATAGCTAAACCAAAGAAGAAGAAAACTGCATTAAGAAAAATCACCATTACTCCAATCAGAAAAAGATGGAGGGGGGTCAGAATCATTAAAAAAAAAATTTGGAGAAAGAAGAAACCTGTCATCATTCAGAAAGAAAGTATTCTGATAAAACAGGCTCCAAAAGAAAGTATTCTGATAAAACAGGCTCCAAAAGAAAGTATTCTGATAAAACAGGCTCCGGAAAAAAGATTGGTAACAAAAAGGTTAGTAACAAAACATTTTCCACTTTTTGAAAATATAGTTAAGAGTTGACAACTTAAAAAACACTATTATTCTATTTTGGTATATTGATTTTACCTCTGCATGTAAAATGGTCTGTAGTTTTTTACCTTTAACACAATTTGGTTCATACTACCACCCTGAATAGTCAAACTTTGTCTCCCAGGATGGGACATCAGAATTAGCAGAATCCTTAAATAAGGCTCTTTTTGGTGTTTAGCTCCTTTACTAAACGGATTGCAGCACTTTTATCCCAACAGATGGAGTAAGTGTTGTGGATATCTAAGGTTTTATTGGAATTGTGTGAAAAATAGAAAAAAAATTGATACCAGTGCCACATTGTACTCAATTTTACCATTAAAAATCACTGCATGTTTTAATACAAAACATCACTGTTTTTATCAAAAGTGAATATAATATACACATATTCCTAATCTTTGTATCTTTCACCATTTCAAAACATTCTGTCCTTATTTTTGTTGTGATGGTATAGACGATTGCCCCTTTATGGCATGTGTTCCCCCTGTACTTGGAAGGCCTGTGCCCTTACCTCCCTATTGCTGGGTATAGCTACAACACTGGCATTAGCTGTAGGACTGGGGGTTGTGTATGGTATTGGTAGGTGTTGATGTCTGTATTATAGCTACTTAACTGACTGGTGTAGCCCATGAATAGTTATATAGAGAAGTGGATAGAATACATTGGTTGGATGGATAAATAGCACATTGTGAATATCAACAAGATATAAGAAAGATGGAATTAGGAAGCCGCTTTTTGGGGTTTTTTAAATACAAAGATTTTCTACATTAAATGTATCTTAATATTCTATGTTTTATTGGGTATGTTCAATATGTTGAATTTGGGGAAAATACAATCATTACACTGTAGCAGGAAGTGTCCGATGTGATTTTATTTTAGTCTTTATTCTGATAAAAACAAAATGTGGTTTTATTATTTCAGATAAGCAAAAGACAGCTCCTTGTACAGTAGGTGAGCATTGGTTAAAATGAAGTCATCATGTTCATCATCATCATCTTCACTTTTAAGTTTAATGGTCAATATTTACTCTTCCCTGTACTGATATTATCAAACTTCTGCATTTATGTTGATAAGGAACATGTAAAGAAGAGGCAGAGGGGAGGGAGGGGGGGGCTCTTTTTATTTCATCTTAAGGGCTAACAAACGACATTCATATAATTATATATTGTATTGGCTTGACCAGGGATAATATGTCTTTAGGCCAAAAATACATACTTTTATTGCATTCTGTTTTATTGAAATAGTAATTTGGGACATCAGAACACTGATGATATGTATTGCATTTTAACCTTTTTTTTGTAAGGGCACTTTAAAAGCTATAGAAATATTATTATTATTCTGTTATTATAAAATAATGTTTCCATTTGCTCTGATTCCAGTTGACTTTGATTCCTACATGAGATTTTCTGGCTTGCCTTTCACTGAAGCCTTAAATGACAAATCAAGCAGGGAATATATAGAACTGGCAGACAGTTTCTGTGGAGAGGTGAGTGTAGCATCAATATTAGAAACACAAAAAAAAATGATGGAGGGTTGGGGGTTTATGGTTATAATTGCTCTTTTAAATCTAAATATGAAACATTCAGGGGTTGCAGCATTTTTCTCTGAAAACATATTCTTTGTCTTGATTCATCATCTGATTGGAAAGATTTAGAATTAATCTTCTGTTTGTCATTTATTTCAGTTACATAATGGATTAATTCAAGATCCAAGCCTTCAGGAGTGTGGCCATAATAGGGACATCTGCTCAGTACAACATTTCAGGTAAAAATAACAACTCAACCCCAAGGTTATGAATACCGTATATACATGTCAATTTAAATACAGAATACACCTAAGTAGTAAATACAGACTACATTTACAATCCAGAACTCAAGGCTTTTATGATGACTTTGAAATTGTACAAAACCCCTTTGGGGTCCAAGACCAGGGGACATTTTTCTACAATTACCCCAGCTCTTCAGAAGTGTGTGTTGATAGTTAAAAATAACATTTTGACTAGAATCTAATGTGCCTTTCCAACACTTCCATATAGTCTTATTTCTTCACACAGGAGTGGAAGTGTTTATGTCTACTTTTTATTGAGAATGTACCTGTTGAAAACTCAAAAAGAACTTGAACCGATTAAGAACGAATTGAAAACCAAGATGGCTGACGCTGTAGACATAGCCATGGGGTACAAGGCCAAAGGTACAACTTTTTATCTTTTTTACTTTATATTTTGAAGTTACCTAATAATTCTTAATTTTACTACAATTAAGATATTTTAATACATTCACTAGAATACCTCATAATGTGATATTTTTTAGGGTTATAAATAAAAGAAAAAGAAAATAAAACAAAAAACTCAAGTCATCATATTTATTTTGATATTATATCAATTGTTTATAGTTGGTGATACTGATAGCATATTTTCCAGTAGCGCTGTGAGTGATGTTTCAATTGAAGTGGCCAAGATTTATGAATGTGAGTTTCCCATTTAATACCGATCATTGGACAAATCTCTAATATCACCTGTGCATAAAATAAATAATTTTTTTCAGGCACTTTTTTGAAAGATTTATTTCATATAGCTTACATTGTCAGTGATCAAGAGTTTGAGATAAGGTCAAAAGCTAGGATCAATAAATCCTTTAAAACAATGCTATAATGATGTAGTTTTACAAGGTTTTGACAACAGCAAAAGTAAGAATTATTTTTATTATTTTTTCATGTGATGATGGACTACATGTAGTTCATAAGGGGCCTTCTATCAAAATATAAGTTCTTTTCATAATTGTATGGAGGCTATATCTCACTTGTGTATTTTTTAGTGCTTCAATGTCCAGCTTTTTATGTACCATATGGCGCCACTGTTCTAACAGAACTTCATGGTTCAAGCGTAGAAGGGTCCACCATCACAATACGCTGCTTCCCAGGATACAGAGTGTTTGACAACGTCTTGGACCAGATATTGACTTGTTCCGTTGGAGGCAAATGGGACAAACCTGCACACGACTGTAGACGTAAGTAAAAGGGGATAGTTTTAAACACGGACTGATGGATCAGTAGTAAATTGGACTCTGTCTTGGAGTCCAGTGTTTCATGGTCTGTAGCTGGCTGTGATCTGGACCAGATGGTCCAGCTGTCCAGGGGATATTTGGATTATATTCTTAATCCCATAAGTGATCTGGCTGAATATTGGACCGACCTGGACGATCCAGCTGTGATTTTTATCAGCCGGTTCATCTGTCCACCTCCAAAAATTGCACTCGGGGAAATCTCGAGACCTCAGCATTACTATAGACACCTCTCATGCTTCCGAAAATACATATTCGCTAGCCATTTAGGACTTCGGAACTAGCCCCTAATTGTTCTGAGGTCCTAAATGGCTAATGAATGTATATTTTCGGAAGCATACGAGGTGCCTCGAGTAGTGCCGAGATCTCAAACGATTTCCCGAGCGGTTTATGGGTCTAATACCTTAACTGTAAAAATATTATTTTGGATGGTCACCTTCTAATTATTGTAATTAATCAATAATCATCTCTTTCTTCTAGCCCTTATATGTCCTACTGTTACAAACCTTGTCAATTCTAAGGTGGTTAAAGGTAACGCCACACACAGCAGATACAAGGATGGACTGGAAATCCAGTGTGACGGGACTGCTGGGGTGGTGTCAGTTATCACCTGTCAGGAAGATGGCTCTTGGAACGGGGATATGCCTATCTGTCTAGGTAAGTTGACACTTTTTGGATGTCTTTTTTTATAACAGTCAAGAAACGTGAACTTCAGACATAGCTACTCTACCCAGTGTGGATGACAAAGGATTGCTTAGCTACGCTTAGTACTACAATAATCCCATTCAATTAAATAAGACCTGAACTGCAGAATTTCAAATATATATTCATCATCAGGGTGTTAACCTTTACTGCAGAAAATAAACGGAAAGAATTATATTGTGCGGGATTGGAACCCACGGCCCATTCAAGTTCCCTTCTATCATGTCTTTGTCCTGGATTACTGATGGCTGTGGATAGACACACTTTAGAATGTATTAAATCCTCCTTATTTACACAGCTGTGGTGTTAATTGACTTTTTCATTTTTATTGAGTTTGCTCCAAGACACAAATTTGAATTCAAATTCCACAATTGTTATATGCCACGGTAACAACCAATTTTTATTCTAAAGGATTTATTTGAAATTGAAAAAAAATGTTTTGAAAGAATCACAACAGCTCTAATGTCATGGTTTGACCCGAAGTAATTTTACATTTACTTTTATCATATTTCTCCTTTTGAATTTCTTTTGTACAGAGAGTGGGGATCGTGCATGTACCCCCATACCTAACCCCCCTAACGGCATCATCTTGAGGGGTAATCTCACCCATAGTGTCTACAAGGATGTGGTAGCAGTGAAGTGTAATGAAGGGTACAGTATAGACCACCATCAAGCCCTTGATGCTTTGTCTATTATTCAATGCCAATATGATGGAACATGGGACGGACCAACACCCACTTGTGAAGGTATTTATCATAATTAGGCAGGAGTTTTATAATTTTTCGTTATTCAAACATCGCCGCCCCTCTGAAGAGCCAAAATAGAAAATAAAAATAATTTGAATTTGAAAAAATTATATTCATATTCCATATTACGACCCAACTTCCAAAGAATATTTCGAAAATATTGTAATGACTCTTGGATACTCATAACCGTAAATGTTCTGTTTCTTTTTTTGTGTATTATTTTGTTGATTGGTGAAGTAGTTAAAGCTTACTAGTTACACCTAAAGTTACAATGGGAACACGCCATTATAATTGTTATGGTTTATTTATTATGAAAACAATAAAAAAACAAGTTTTTTCATATTATACAATTTTTTTTTTTTTATTTTTTTTCCTCCCTCCTACCCTCAACTTAAATCGATTTCGTTCGAAAAACTAAAACTAAAAAAACTCCTGCCTTATCTATGTTCATAAAATGTATACCAGATCAGGGGTCTAGATAAGTGCATGCTTGCAGGTCGAACACCACCAATTAATTAACATGGCAGACCCCTAGATTTAGACTGTGGAAGTGGGTGTGGAATTTTTCTCCTATAGTCCCATGTATGAAGAAAATGTCCATTATAGAAAGCTCCTAAGAAAGTGAGTTAAATTTTTGTTGTGAGAATAAGTTTTAAAATATGTTACAATATAGAAATAGGCTGGAACAGTGGATTCAAAATACGGGACAGTGGATTTTGAAAGGACAGCTGCTGTAAAAAATGCTACAGGTCAACCTGGGACATTGCGAAAGATACCTATGTTGACCCATGCTGATCAAAACTAAAATATGATCAAAAGTGGGGGCTTCAAGAAAATAAAAGTTTCTTTTGTAAAAGGTGCACTTTATTGAAAAAAAAAGATAAAAAATTTTTGTAATTTGCTCTCAATGAATTAGGGATGATATTATAAATATTATGCCCAAGCCATATAGATTATATAAATGTCATTTCTTTGTACAAACTTCTATAGTACATTGTATTATGTTATTTGTTTGTCTCTCTTCAGCGGTGGAGTGCCCGGATGTGACCCATCCTAGTTATACCACCATAACAGCAGGCTTCCTGACAGACAACACTTACAATGACAAACTCACCCTGGAATGTCCACAGCATATGAAGTTTGTATTTTCCGGAGGCAGATCTAAAACTTGGACGTGTGATGTCCTTGGAGAATGGGACAGTGTGTTAGAAGGCTGTGTGGGTATGTATTAATATTTGGCCATTTTAAATTGATGAGTTACTGGCTCATGGATTGTTTTGCATGTACAATTGGGTGGGTCAGACAATTGATTTGTTCAATTTTATTTGATAATAATAATAATAATGTCCTTTATTTATACTGGGTGACACCATCAGCAAATGCTGGTTTCCATGGTGGCCAAGTTACAGAAATACCTCATTTTACAGTAGGGAACACTTAAGCAATACAGATTAAAGTGTCTTGCTCAAGGACATACCATGATGCCTTGGCCTGGGATCGAACCGGTAATCTCTTGTACTCCCAACGGTGACCCTATCCATTAGGCCACCTTGTCTCCATCACGATTGCAATATAAATTAGACTTCACTCGGCCTTTAAAATCTAAACTAGGAAAATTGAGCAAGGTGCTGTGATACATCAGACTCTGACCTTGCCGTTGCGGTCGCACCACTAGGTCGCACCACTAGGAGTATACACAAATTTCTTGTCTTGTACAAATGACCTGTTTCAATTAATTTAATAAAGAGATTTTTTTTCTTGATTTTGTTGCTTAAATTTGACATCAAAGCCACATAATGAAAACAAAATTATGAATCGTTAAAAAAATATGCATTGATTCATCCATACAGCAACTAATCAGTTTGGAATGGCTTAATTTAATATTTTTCTCCTGACTACTGTTTACAGAGGCCTATGATAGGATCTGTCCAGAAATACCAACTGATTCCAATAGTATTATCATGACTGGCAACAGTACACACAGTATGTACACGGACCAGGTAGTGGTCAGATGTAGTGAGGGATACAGCATGGATACCACCCAGCCACTGGATACAGTGTCATTGGTACAATGCCAAAAAGATGGAAGCTGGGATGCAGACATTCCAACTTGTTCAGGTAATTTATTATCATATCATGGAAAAAAAACTTGTGTGTTGTGAAAATATGGTAACAAGACTTGCAAAATCTGGTTGGCAAGGTTTTGTCTGTACTATCTATCAGATATTTCTGGTTTGATTCCCAATCCAGCAGAAAGGATGTTTAATTTAGACCTCTTGCAGGATTGCAATGGCTAATAAAAATCTTGTTATCTGTCTTGCTTTCAACTTAATTAAGATATCATATTTTGCCAATGTTTTTTAAGGTTTCCTCTTCTGGGGATTTCCCTGAAGTATGCAGATCTGAAAGTGTTCTTGTGTGAAAGATTATATTGTATTGAACTTTGAACTTTGTTAACGTTGTTTTTAATGTGTGTTTGTGTTTATTTCCGACTGATGTCGCCCTGATTTTAGCCTCCCAATGAATACGCTATTTAGAACAGTATACAATTTGAATTTTGTAAACACTTTTGTTATTGTTTGTTGGTGTATATTTCTGACTTTTGGCAGCCCTTGAATGCCCTGACGTAATCCTCCCATTGAATACAACACTTCAAACAGGAAGCAGCCTAACAGGACACGGCTACAATAGTCAGGTCACACTGGAATGCGATGACACAGAAGCTATGGAGTTCGGATCAGGAGGATCTATCAAAACATGGACATGTAATGCTCTAGGAGAATGGGATGATTCCATAAATGAATGTCGTTGTAAGAAAGATTTTATTATGGAGGTGGGGGGGGGGAGTCATTGTCGTGATAAGACAAACGTTTTAAGCCAAGGGTTTGATTTGATTTGAGAAAAAAGAGGGTTTCCAGGGTTTCATATTGATTCCAAAAAGACTATATGTAATGCTACTTTCACAATTGCTCTAAGAATGCCACATGAACGACTTTTTGACCATTTCTTAAGGCGTTCTTACGTTCAACTTATGGTCTTCTTTTGACAAACTTATACTAAAACTGTTTCTTACATTTAACTTAAGTTTGTAGTAGGTTGGTGGTCTTGTCAAAGATTGTCCACAAAAGCCTTGAGAAACTCAGTTTAGTAAGAAGAATGTAAGTTGAACGTAAGAAACTATTTCAATTTTTACCAATTCCAGAATTTGTACTAATAAATCATTCGTAAGGCCAATTGTGACCGTAGCATTAGGTACATAGATAACAATGGCCGAAAACAATGTCATTATTTGTCTCTCAATCTCAAAAGAGGACCCCATGGAAGACCAGCCTAAACTGAATGATCTATCTTCTATAAATAAGATTTCAAAACAGAAACATATAGATGATTTTTTTTGTATTGAAATTATTTTCATCCTTTTCAGATATCAAAGGAGTTTGGAGTGAATGGAGTTCCTGGGGAGAGTTTACAACTTCTTGTAAAAATGAAACAGTCAATAGAACACGGGAGTGCCTTAATCCATCAGGTGCTGACCTCTATCTGCCATGTGAAGATGCTCTACCAGTCGAATATCAATATATCCCTCCTGATGATGCATGTAAGTCAAAACAAATTTTGATTGATTAAAAAGGACATAAACTTTCATTAATTAACACAAGTACATGATTGATACTGCACTTGTTACACATTCTGTAACACCATTATGTACCTGTGAATACAACTATCACTTTGTTTCTGTATAGTCAGTCTGAGGTCTTATTTAAGTTTGGATAAAAAAAAAGAAAACAGGCCTTACCTATTTTTTAAGGCCAAAAAATCCACTGACCAACTAATTAATTTGGAATGACCCTAGCCTTATCAAATCATTATAATCCATTTACTTAAAAAAAATTATATCCAATATTTTTTTTTCAAATTTAATTTTTTGTTTTATTATTTTCAGGTGTTACAATCTTTGCTTCATTAACGGGGGAGATAACTACTGCGGGGTCTGATATAATCTTTGATGATGTTGTGATTGACAGTAATTCTGCCTTTAATGACGTGGCGGGAGAATTCACAGCCCCGGTGGACGGCATCTACATGTTCAGCCTAAGTGGTGGTGGGAATGATGTTGTTTACCAAATTGAATTACAGAAGGGAGGTATCTCAGTAGGGTCTGTGGTATCAGAAACAACAAGAGTAACTGCAGCTGACACAATGTACAGGGAATGGCTTCTTGAGCTGGTTACAGGTGACACAGTCAAAGCAGTTCTAATTTCAGGAGAAACCAACGGCCATGGATTCCAACAGCTGACGTCACTATCAGTGTTTAGCTATTCTGGCTTAATGGAAGGGGATATTGCTTTCCATGTCAGTCTGCCTGCAGATGTCACAGGTTTAGCCACTAGGGATATCATCTTTGAAAATGTCGACCCTGACCTTAATGAAGGTGGTGGATTCATGAAAGCAACTGGAAGCTTTGTTGCACCAGAAGCTGGAATCTATTTCTTCCATGGAACTGCTAAGGGCAGCCTTGGTTTAAAGATTGCATTTGCCTGCTCAGAGATCTGTACTACTACCGACAAACATAGGATTGAATTAGAGGCTAATGACCAAGCTGAACATACAGTAAGCAGATCATTTCTCCTGGAACTTGGGGCATTGGACAATGTCCAACCAGACAATGACAAACCTGCAATTATGACTGACCTGAAAGCAATTGAAACTTCCTTCTCTGGGTTTTTGTATAATCCAAAAAATGTTGTAAAAGTAGCATTCTATGGTGTGAATGAATTATTGAATGATTTTAATAATTTGAATGGTGATGATATTGACCCCATGCCCTTAAACCACATATGGGTTAATGAGGGCAATAGCCTCACATCTTGTGGTTTCACTGCCCGTGTGGCTGGCTTATATTACTTTTATATCTCAGATGGTGGTAGAGTAAATGCCCAAACTCAACAAATGTGGCTGGTTAAAAATGGTCAACCAATAGCTAGTACTTTCGTCACTGCTTATACTACGTCTACTGGTGGTAATGGTGAAGGTTTGTTTGGAAGAGCCATGATTTTAGATGTAAAAGTTTGGGATGAAATTCATTTAAGAAAAACTAGTGGTTCTTTTGTATATGCTGATTATTACCATGGTTACATTGCTATGTTGGGAATGTTACTTCAATGAGAAATATGTTTTCTATAAGAATGATGGTGTTTATTTTTGATGAGAAAATTGAATTATTCAAGACTTTAAAAAATGTTGATCTTATGTCAATTGCTGCTTAATATGAGATTGTATAAGAGCTGCAAAATTGAATCAAAAGACTTATTTTGGGGAATTAAATCCAATAAGTATATTATTATTAGCAAATATGTTATTGGTTTCAAGATTAATAGTGAAATTAATGATTTTATATTGGAACAATACATAATTTTGAGTTTAAGGAAATAGAAAAATATCTGTTTCAATTCAAAATAATTATCATTAGAAAAAGTTTTATGTATTATCTAAGATGTTTCTGTTTTGTAGCTTGTTATGAAAAGTTACAAATTTTGCCTCTTGGAATATTAAAAAAAATCCATTCAGAGTAAGTTGTTTTATTATATTACAAAACTAATTCTTTGAACATCAATGTTGAAATGTCATTGTGAGCTCAAACTTATAATTGCTTCTGTAAATATTTCAATATGTGAAGACAAAGGCTTGGTGAAGGCAAGAGAAAAATTCTGCTTGAAGGAAAAACATTCAGGTGAAAATTGATATTGTATATAAAGAAAAATGTACACATTGTCAGATTAAATAAGCACTTAATGAATGTAATTGTGATGGTATTTTTAAAAGATTTTTTTTTTTATGTTTTTGTTTTACCTTTATATTGCACTATAACTGACCAATGGTAAGGCTCTTAATCAGTATTGTATCATAGGCTACTTTATAATGCCAATGAAGGTATTGAACAATTCAGAATCACTGTGTTGTGCTATAAGTGATATATATATATTGTCTTATGCAAATTCATCTAATCAGTGATTATATGTAATCAATAGTTTTGAATACTTTTGACTGATTAAAAAATTGATAGCTTACCAAGAGCTTTCAGATACTGCTGTATCGATCCTTTGTCAGTCTCGGTAAGCTATCAATGTTTAATCAGTCAAAAGTATTAAAAACTATTAAAGTATCAGGCTTAGCTTGCTACATTTTAAACTTTTACATTGAATACTTAAAAGATTTGAGTTATATCTACATGTACATGTGTATTGACTGAGCAATGTATGAAATAATAGTATTAGCTTAATGTACTATGCATTAGACTGGCAATATGCGAATATGACCATGCAAATACCTGTCACATAATATTATATTACTGAGGGTGCATAGAGATCCAGTCACCCTTGAAGAACAGAAAATAATTAATATAATTATGGAATACTAATGCTTATTAGTTTCCAAATAATTCAAATTTCATTTGAAAATACATAGTATGCTGCCGTTTGTGTATATCCATGTTGTTTTGCCTATGTTTATATGACTTTGAAACAAAACTGTAGTTCGTTATTATAAAAATATTGAAGAATATCTAACACCTTTTCTTGTTAATAGAGCATTCATCATTTGATTAAAGTATAATTGTAATTTCTACCCAATACTCAGTTTTTGAACACTAATAATATATTATCATTCTACATTTTTTCTTGTCAATAGTGCTTTTATCAAGTGGTTTAAACCCAATTTGTTTGAACCTATTGAATACTAAGTTTTGTACAGTAATTATATATTATGAAAAGGTTTGATAAAAAAGAATTAAATGTTTTTCATAGTGCAGTTATCAATGGATTAAAACAAAAATTGTAATTTCTAACAAATACTAAATGTTGAAGGGTGATATGACCAAGAAGTTGTTTAAACTTCTATTTTATGAAAATAAATAAAAAAATAACAATCACTATAAGAAGTTGATTTTATTATTTTTCATACATTTATGTCTTTATTTGATTATCAAAAAACATAATACAATATAGGCTAAAGAAATATTGTTTATTAATTTGTTTCAATTCAAAATATGTATCAAATGATTCCAATGATATAAATGGAATAACTAGTGGCACCTGGTGTTAGTTTTGTGTACTAACATAGTAATTTTCTCTAAATTTGTAAAAAAAAAATTCCCCCAAAAATAAAGAAATGCAAAAAATATTTGTTTGCAAAATATTCAAAGTTATTAACCTATAGGTCTATACAAGACAAGAACATCGAAATCAATACTGAATGATCCAAAATTACCTCTGTATGACATAGCAAGAATTATTTATATTGCAAATGTGTACACCTATTGACTTCAAGAATCATTGCCTAAAAAATGGTATTGTAAAAATACCTCATTTCAGGACTATGAGAAAAAATAGAATTAAGGTAAGGAATTGTATCAAAATTATATATTTTTTTGTTTCTTCAGGACTTGTTTATTAATTTCTTCTTAATTTGTTTAATAATTTTATTTTTAACATTCTTCTTCAGTAAGTAATACAACTTTCTTTCCTTTAGCATTGGGTTTGGCTTTGCCTGGAGTGTCAAAACCCATAGCATTAGCAGCAGCCTTTGGAGCACTTGCTATCTCAGTGCTTCCCCCTGGTAGCCTAGGTAGAGTCCACGAAGGTAGTATTCCCACAGCACTAAGTATCATAAGAACAACGACAACAGCTAGGAGTGACGCTATCAAAGCGCCAACAGTAATCCAAGCGATTTCTCCGTGAGTTAAAGGGTCTTCAGTGGCGCTACCTTGTGGATTATCAGTAACTGGACCTAATTCAGAAAATAGGAAACATAGCCCAAATCTAAGGATTTATTCCATTTTGGAATATCAGTTGGTTGAACTTTAATTTAGAATTTGAGAGCTGTGTTTTACCACTTTATAATTGTTGTCAAAAAAGACTCATGTTTCAACCTAAATTCAAATAAGTTACATCATTAATTTACTCTGTAATGCTGATAATTACACAAAAAAATATTCCTTTAAATCATAATTGACTATAACTATTTTGATATTTCAAGAATATTGTTAAATGTCTTGAATAAAACATTTTCATTCTTATTCTTAAGCTTCTGGAATCAATTAAAGTCCCTTTCGCCTTGGGTTTAGCTGTTGAGTTAATAAAATTGTTCTCACCATTTTAATAATTATTGTAATATTTAGTTCTTACTTTTTTTTGCCCTGCACATGAATCCTTGTGGTATGTTGCAAGGGAACACTCTCCATTCACCCGTCTCTGCATATGCTTCCACACACAGGGCCTTCTCGTCATCTGTACTTGGTTCATCTGGGGCCCAGTTTGTGTAATTGAGTTCAGTACCGTCCATCCATTTGAAAGGGGCCTCTGTAAGGGGTAGGAATGAATCAAATGTTAGTGGTAGCCAAAAATTGCAATGTTTGGATTTTTCTATAGAAATAGTAAGAAATAGAGTCCTTCACTGTTATTTTGAATCAGAAATGTGGACTATTATAATTATGGCAATACGGTTATAATGAGTATGATATCTATATGTTCCCAGATATCTTACCTGGACTACTCTTCCTCAGTCCAATCCAGTAATTTTTTCTGACTGGATACCTGCTAGCTGCGACCATGGCCTTATGCGTATGGATATATTCCATGTAATGCGTCAAGGATCCAAGTGTTCCATTAAATTTTGCACATTGCCTCATACTCTCAGCCCAGGATAAGAAACTGAAAATCGTAAACATGAACATTATTATACAGAACAATTTTGAAATTTCAAATGCCACCTAGTGGAAAAATAGTTCTCAATCTGACAATGGCCACAGACAACAGTGGTTTGAATAGATAAAACTTTTTAGTTTGTTAAAAAAAACCTCTTTTACCCCATGATCTAATGGGCCATCCATAAATGTCATCATTAACCCAAGTGTACAAACCGTACCCTTTTTTCTGACCCCCCCCCCCCATAAGTGTACATCAAATGTTGGTTTTGAAATACTGCCAATTGTATCGAATATAATGGAATATGAATTGATTGTATCTGATATTGTTTTATTGTAATCCAACTATGTAGTTGCAAAAGAAATAAACTATAATTATTTAAAAAAATAAATAAATAAAAAATAAAAAAGCGTACGCTAGCCTCGATCCCCCTCCCCCCCAGCTTATGGCCCCTAAAGGGTTTTATTGACTTATTCCTTTTATCCTCATCATTTTAAAAAAAAATCAAATCTAGAGTTTGAAACCAATGAATCAATGTGGCAGCATTAACTAAGCATAACATTTTACAGTTATATTAAGTTATAGCTAGTGCATCTTAAGTCTATAAACACTCTGAAAGCTCATATTGGGGTACATTATGTGTAGATAATTGGTATTTGATATCTAGGATGATGAAATGATTAAATTCAGATGACATCTTATATCACAAGACTATATTGGACACCAATAATATAAAAGCTTTATTGGAATCAGCTAATCTTTCAAAAGTATTATGCATCCCTGTAAATTGTAATACTCACTGATCCGGGGCATAGAAAAAGCAATCCCTTCCAAAATGATCCCAGTCTTCGTTAGGACAATAGCCAGGGGTGTATACTGGAGTAGTAGGGGGAGGCACTGCATGGAAGAGAAAGAAGCATTTGAGACTGAATGACCTGACCAATACATTTATTTCATGCTACTTTTTTCTTTCAGCATTAAAGCATAATATCTATTATATATTGAATTTGTCTCAATAAAGATATTGCTTGTCTATGAGAAGTAGCACATAAAAGAACACTTGTCATCTTTTGAAAAAGAGTAGCTGCATAAGCGGCGACAGCAGTCTTCAAACTCAAAAAAGGACCACATTGGAAATAAGTCTCAGATTATTATGTGCTATTCTCGGTGAAAAGTGTTCTATATCTCACAGGAGAACCACATTGGAAATAAGTCTCAGATTTGTATATGTTATTTTTGGTGAATACCATACACCAAAGAAAACAAACGAACAAACATCATCACAACGATGAAACAGCTGAGCAAAGGTATAAACATGGGCAACAAAATAAGGTGGGATTTTCGAAAATGTCTATGATGGTTATATTTAAAAGATTAATAATTCTTACTTTTTTTAACCTGACATATGAAATCTTCCTTTTCTTCACACTTTATAGTTTTCCATTTTCCTCTATTGGTATAACCACGGAATTTCATCTGTACACAGTTATGGTCATCCTCATCATTCGGTTCGTCTTGGTCCCAGTTTGTGATGGATAGGGGGGACCCATCCATCCACTGCCAGGGGTGAGCTGGAATAAGACAAGACAGTCATGTTATCACTCACGGAGAGCCAACACAAAATCTACGGACTCATAAGCAGATGGAGTAAAAGTTTATCAACTTTGGAACATAAGTTTTTTTGAGAATAATTTCTTACCTCTAAAACTACGTTTCAG
>JAVSBT010112768.1:0-15307 GCA_033118115.1 Pharyngocirrus eroticus
TAAGTTTACTGTGTTTGATTAATTTTGTGTAGTATGGTGGGACATAACGCCATTTGTTTTGTTTGTAATATTCTGTTTGTAATTTATTGGAATAAAAAGCCGTTGACAAAAAAAAAAAAGAAGAATAAAATGTGCTTCATAATGTCGAATCGTCAACTGGTACTGGTGTTAATGTGGAATAACACCAATATTTCACGGATCAGAATATTTTGATTTTCATATAGCAATATATTGTAGCGGAAAATGTGTAACAAAGTGAAGCCCTATAAAACATCTTATGCCTCTAGAAATTAAATAAACTTCATCTTGGAAATATTTCATTATTGTTTACAGAGAAATGGTACTTGGTCACAAGGAGTTTGTTGCAGAACAAAGACACCACAAAGTGCAACAAAGAAAAGAAAAGGAGAAAAAAGCTAAAAAATCAACACTACCACCGCTAATCAACGCACCGCCATTATCAGTAAACGATATCCCTTATGGAAGCAAATCACCAGCCCTTCTAAGTGTGGTACAAGATGCCATGAAAGGAAGATCTTCAAGTAGGAGTCCCAGCAGGGGATCTAGGAGGGGGTCACCATATATGACATGAGCTACTTATTAATATTCAATAAGGTCTACATCAGAAATCAGAATTACATATTAATTATGATACGATAAACCAGAGGAGAGTTATGAAAGTGATCTATGGGGTGGTGGCACTATCCACTCATGAGGTGGCATCTTGTTGTTTACACCCAGTCTCATTTGATAGCAAAATTTTAATCTCTTAGTGTCAATAACTTAACTTGTACAACAAGACATGAGACACTTTATCATATTTTTTTATTTTGACAGACAAGTTATGTATATATTTACAACCCTGACTGTCACATCAACAACACATTGTTTTTACTACAGATATTCACATATTTGGAAATATTAGAATCATATTTTGAGATTATTTAAGATGAAGAATCTTAGAAATGAGATGGAGCTCTATTTGGGCTTCAAAACTAATGTGATCGACAGGTTTTGTTACATGTTTAAATGCATTATCAGAACAAAGTCAAAGCTGACACTGATAGCGTCACAGTCTACATTGTCTAAGTTTTCATTTCAATTATTTTTGATCAGCAGATAACTGAAACAACATCAGAAACACCTATAAATTAAGTAGATATTGAATGTTTTTATGAAAGAACAATGTCTTATTATTTTTACGAAAATCTGTTCACAGTTTTGTGACACTTTAAAGTTTCTTTGTGTTTATATGCATAAAAAACACATTCTCCGTTGTCTAAGTTTTCATTGTCAATTATTTTTGATAAGCAGATAACTAAAACAACATCAGAAACACCTATAAATCAAGTAGATATTGAATGTTTTCAATTGGTATCTTATGAAAGAATATCTTATTATTATTTTTACGAAAGTCTGTACACAATTTTGTGACACTCTAAAATGTCTTTGTGTTGATAGGCATAAAAGTTGCTTCAGTATTGTACATATAGCAATAGCTTTTATCTTATATAGATAGCTCAATCAAAATAATGATCATCTTCATCCATATAAATAATCATCTTCTTTACCACAATGACATCTAGTGGTGAAATATGCAATATGCCATTTATCCTTGGGGGGGAAAAGTCTTGAATGTGTTAAGACATCAAAGTATGAGCTTAGACTGTGAGTGTATGTTTGAAGGACTACTACAATGAGAATTTTAAAATGTTTTCCAGTACACAACATATGACTGATTAATAAATCTTTCATATAAGTGCATCAAAAAAGTTAAGTTCATTTATTCTTATCTTACTATAATGCACAGATGAGCTTATATATTACATTAAACATATGAGGTGTTGTCGTAAAATAAAAAAATTTGGATTCATTTCTTTGAAGATTTCTTTTTCTTCTTTTTTGTTGTTTTCCCAGTTGATTGTGATGATTGCGACGTCAGCGGCGAAGACATATTGATCTTTCCTGGAATATATGACAGACTTTTGCTCTGCTGGCCTTTCATATCTCTGACACTAGATGTCAGCAGTGAATGCATAGACGTTGTACCCAATTTTTCTGGTACAATCAATTGAGAGACAGAATTCAGTCCTCCCATTGTTGAAGAAGATTCTGTTTCTATAGATGTGACTAATCTTGGAGTATTGTTCTCTGAAATAGACGGCAGACCAGATTGTAGAATACGATCGTGTTGTGCCTTTCTTTTCTCTTCAATTGATCTTCGTTTTTTCTCTTCTTCCCTATTCTCGGTAATTTGCTCCTTGACACCTTTTACAAGTCTCCTGAAAATTTAAGAAAAGAAAAAAACTTTAGACTCGTTTCAATGACATTTAAAAACACTGCAAGTTTGAACAAATTGATGCAATAAAAACATCGTTGAAATTTATAATTTTGTTGGATTTTGAACTGGAAGATGAATACAAAAAATGAAGTCGATGAAAATCAAACTGATATGACTACATACGGATAGCTGATGTATCCCTCTCTATTAGCATCAAGTCTGTTCAGGAGGCGTTCTATTTCATAATCATCCAGAGGAACCCGTGCTTTCTGGAATAATAAACATTTTGAAATTACATGGCGATGTCATTCATCACATTTCAAGTGTGAAACGTTTTCTGCCTCACACTCAAAGGATAAAACAAGGATGGTTAAAAATGGCACATCTACATAAAGAGAGCAGCTCCATTGACTCATGTTCATTATCATAGAGAGAGAAACATATTGTAACTGAAATATAGCCACAAACTGAATAAACAGTGGAAAATTCTTTGACCACTTTAATAAAACCTGATGAGAAATTTCACTTCGCTAATCCTTTTGGGTAAAGTGCTACAGCGCTAAACACATCTAATGGTTTAGCTTATTTCCCCAATTTGCCTTTCCATTGCTACATGTACAGAAGTAACAATCAGGTTTGAACAACTGATTGTTCTGGCCATTAAGAATGATTGGCAGTTCACTTAAAATCAATAGTTTAAATTCATATTTTGGTAATTTCACCTACAAATTTCTTATCGCTTCATAATTATAGAGTATTTAGAAGGCTACATTCTAATTTCGTAAGAATAATGATGACTATATCATTCCAAGTTAAGCACGATGAAGTTCCAATTAACGTTGAAATCAGCATACCTTAAGTCCTTTGATAAACTGCCCCCTGGTGACTCTTTGCTGGTCTTCTTTGTCAAACGTTCTGAATAAATCCACCGGTCTTATGCCGTGATCTTGTAGAAATTGTAGTAGCAGCTTCAATGGGTCAACTCTTAAAACTAGAAAAGTTCAAGTTATACATTGTATTTATCACAAACTAAATGATGCTAAAACATGATGCAATCAAATAATCATAAACACTATTGATTGATGATGGTAAATTTAAGGAAATTTGATATATCAGGAGCCAACAACAGGGCTTCTTGGCAGGTCTGGGACCCCAAGATTATCCAGGCAGAACCCTTGATTCTTATGTTAGGGGTCGCTTGGGTCAGTGGAATTTTTGCTCCTACTGTCCAAGGTATGAAGAAATATCTCTAGTTTTGAGACATGCTGGGAAATGGATTCAAAATAGGACAATGGATTGAGAAATAACATAACCCACCTTATAAAAAATAGCTAATTTGTGCAAACCTTTTCTTTTTCCTAGACTATCGTCACCTTCGAGAACGCCACCATGTTCCAAGGTGAAATCCCTTAATTTGTTGACATTTTCTGCAGTGTATGCAACCTTTCTATTGATGGGTACACTCTGAAAGATAATAAATAATAAATAGAAATCTTGTTAGGATATAAGAACAAGCCCTGAATCTTTTTTTATAACTCAGAATTACATTCAAGCTTCTTTAAATTTATCTTCAGTTCCATAAAAACAATTTATCTGAATCAGGTACATTCCCTGAATATTTGAATAATTTTTCATTCAAAATTGGAACATGTACTTGTTAAAAAACTGTTATGAATCTGTATCTTTTATGCAGTTCTTAACACATTTTTTTTATAGTGACAAACTGAATAATTATTGTACCTATCATGACAAAGTAGTTGCACCTTGAGATTCGGATCCTTGGTCTCTATAACTTTTTGAAATTAGATGCAACAATAGTATCACATCAGAAGGATGGATCAAAATATAGTTTGTAATTGAATATTGAATGACTTACATCAAAGCTGAGAAATATGACTCTACTACAAGGATTTTCTACAGCTTCAATGATATCCATGCATCCTGTTGTTGTAAGGGGGTTATGTCCCATCTGAAAGAGACAATGACAAAGATGAAACATAAAACATGTATTTTATTTGATGGGTATTTTGATCTGGTCAACTTCACATTGACTGACTGTCTGGCTGGCTTATTGTTTGATCGATCGATTGATTGGTATTTTGATTAACAACTTATTGACTGATTGATAGTCCGGTTGACTTACTGATTGATTGATTATTGGTTGGAAATTGGTTGGTTGATTGATTGATTGGTTGATTGATTGATTTAAATCAAGGGGCAGTGTTTAAATTTATTGTGTTTACTGTTCATTACTTACTTTGAATACTTCTAGAGTTGAGTTTTCCTTTAATGCTGCAGCTATGAGATGAGCTCCATCCCATCCAATCCTGTTATTGGACAAGTCCAATTGTGTGATGTATCGGTTCGTTTTCAGGACTTCACATATTGCTAGACTTCCCTCATAGCCAAACCCATTCCATGACAGGTCAACATGGGAGAGGGTAAAATTTCTCTGTTTACAAATGAATGAAATAGAATAAAAAAAAGCTATGGTGGAATGTATGCATATTTATGTGAAACAGCAAAGGTCAATTGTTTGCTAAATTTTCTTTTGCTCAGTTAGAACCGCATGGATCAAATTACTTGTGAAACCAAGGGACTGGCCATCTTTTCCCTGTTATAACATATAGGCAGGACCCTTTGAATTTTTTGATTTTAGCCATTTTCTTAAAGATCATGTTTGCAAGACCTCTAAGAAAAGAAAGTAAAATGGAAATTCAATTCAATTTTAAGGCACTCTGAAAAAACAAATTTAGCAAACCCATTTTATAGGAATTATTGTTATTATTTGTAGTGATATTAAAATTCCACAAGGAAGTGCAACCCTCCCTCCCCCCTTTTTTAGTAAATTATTGCAACAAAGTAATATTTCAGTTGCAATAATTATGTAATTAGTCTAGGAATGACAGATTTTTTTTGGTGGAATTGTCTTTGTATAAAATCAACATTACCTGTAAAGCATTGCAGATGCTCACAGATCCTTTTTTTCTTATTTGGTTCCAGCTTAAATCAAGATGTGTAATGGAAACATTATTTCCTAAGGAAAGAAAAAAAATGCTAAATTAGATGGTATGCTTTCATACACTTTCACAAAGAAAATGACAAGTCAGCATTGATAAAGAAAAAATTGTTTTATGAAACATTGCTCAAAAAAATATTCATTTCAATAAACGGATTTGACTTGCTGATTAAATCAGGTATTAAAAGATGGTTTTTCGTCTAGATTTTTTCAAATCAAAAAGAAACAGAAAAACAATTCATTCTTTGATAAAACCTCAAAACGTAATTTAAATTCTAACTGTAAATTGTGATTGATTCTGACCAATTTCTTTGCTTCAGAATCACGAAACATGAAATATTATGAATAATTAAATGCCTTGGCTTCTGCTTGATTTCTCCAGAGGAGTGAAAAGATGAATTAAAGCATTGATAAGGTGTATTGATTGAATTTGAGTGTTGGTATGTTTCCGTAATGATGATTTTATAAAACAACACACGAATCATTTCAAAAGGACCATAGGTATATATCCAGTAGAACTTTCTGTAACAGAATCCAGTTACATGGAAATGAAAAGTCAATATTGTAATTTTGTAGTATTCTAAAAGGAAGTAAACTGTAAATGAATAATTTGGCAAATTTCGGGGGAAATTTTGTCAAGAATAAAAGAATTTATAGCTGTTTAAAAACAATAACCCAAACTAAACTAAAGAATTATGATTTTTATAGCTTTCTCTAAGCAAATAAAAAAACCTCAGTTTGGTACAATACGAGTATATATTTATACTTCTATATCAATGATGTTATATTTCCTAAAGTTTAGGTATGAGGAGCTGAAATGCAAACACAAAATGTTCTCAAAGGTAAAATTAGGGCTTCTATATACAGAGAGTCAACTGTAAACTCCGATGAAAAGTCACTGTATTTTTTCTGTACTTAACCTTCTTTTATCTCTATCATTAGAGAGCTAAAAGCGTATATTAAAAAGCTTTAGTAAGGACATTCAAAAGTAGCTCCATGTCCCCTCATTTTGTCAAGGGCATATCCACCAAAAATCAATGGTGGACAAAAAAGACCTCCAAAGTTAACTTCAAATGAGACAGAATAACCTCTATTCATCTTTTGAAATAATTATTGAATTTTGATAGCAATGCAATGGCATAGATTTTCTTTGGGTATAGGTCTCATTGATACATAAGTTGTATAATTGTATCAATTGATGTTGGCCAACTATTGAAAAAAACGAAACGGTATTTTTTTTTGGACCTGAATCCTAGTATACGCTAGCAAACATCTAAAGCAAATGTTTAAAAACAGGGTCAGACTTAATGTCTCCATATGCTTGAAAAAAATTGGTCAAACATGTTTTGAGATGTTTAAATACACCCCTTTTTTAAACATCTGTTTTGCAACCAGTCTGCAATTAAATAGCAAACACCTACTAATGGAAATCTTGTTTTCATGCACATTGAGACATACAGACTGGCAATATTTTTCAAACAAACATTGATAGTGTTCCTAAAGTAATGCAATACAAAGATGAACATTTTGTTTCTGTAATTTTATCTTCACGATTAGCACACTTTGAGAATTTATTTTAGGCACACATTTTTAATAAAAATTGAGAACTTGAAAGATTTTGCAACTCAGTTCAACCTCTTTTATAACATCTCTAATATGTAAGCACTAAGGACTTTTGTTGCAGAGGTGGTTCATTTATCGTTTCTAAGAGAGATTTCAGTGTATGATGATTACACCAAATTCCCTCGGAAAATATGTTTTCGTGCAGTTATACAGTATATGTAATGTTTCTGACAACAGAATGAGTTTATTTTTATGATTGATAAAAAGAAGTCACCTATAGCTTCTCCTATATGTATGGCCCCTTCTTCTCTGAAGTTATTGTGGCTGAGATTCAGTTCTTCAATACTGTCATTTTTCTGAAAAGAAATAATGGAAATAAGTTTTCTATATGTCATACAATTATTTCAAGGTCTTATTATCGTAAAGCTGCTATATGATATCATTTTCAAAAATAATTGGAATAACTTTCTGTATCTGGGGCAGTGAAGGTAAACAAATTAATTGTTCTACACAAAAAACACCACAATGATGTATCCTTGACTGCAAAAATAATAATAGGACTGTATCTATTATGTTGGAATACAAACTAAATGAATACAGAACAACAAAAACTAATTGTCTTTTTTTAACTGTAACAAAAATCATGGATTTAGACTAAGGTATCCCAGCAGCTGTCTGTGCAATACCTGAACAGATACCCCTCCCCCTTTGGAAGTTTTTCCTGTACTGATCCAGATATAAGCATGTAATCTTCCAAGAAAATCCATTAGACAAACTGTCCTAGATAGGCAAGTGTGCAGAAAAGATGCATCAAAGAATAGATTGTTATAAGTCAAAAAGGTAAAAAATGTAACCCACTAATTCAACATTCTATAAATTGCATGCAGGTTTACATTAAATCTACATTGCTTGAAACCAATTCCTATACTTATAGCGTTATTTGTCAAATGTTTAATTCATTGTAAAACAGAAAGTAAAAAAACAAAAAATGAAAGCAAAACTAAATCCTAAATGCACTTTATGCTTATCCGTACCCAACTAGAACTTTACTTTTTGTTTTTTGTACTCTAAATAAAAAGTTCTTTAAGAAATTATCAAGCATTCCATAGACTGATAAAGGTAACCAAAACATCAATATATCATTGTTATATGTCACCGTACGACATCATAAACACAAATAAAAATATGAATAGGTGGGTTAAAACAGGCTATACTATATAACATGAGCTTGCTTGCCTAACAATTCCTGTATCAGAACAGTCAAAATATTGTGTGAATGATATCAATAAATCACAATAGCTTGCCAAAAAATACAAACATTACATACATGTATGATGTCTCTCTCTATCTATATATGTAATAATAATTTGGCAAACAGGAAAGTCAAAGTAAAAATATTCTTTTGAAAATATTACCTCTATTCCAACAGCTATGTATTTCGCATCAGAGTCTTGCAAGTTGTTTGCTATTAAAAAAAACCCCACACAAACAAGGATTATTTTGTTGATAATTAAGAAATTTCAATGGTGTTTTAACACTATTTTTCCAACGGTTAAGTGATAGCAGAATTTAATGTATCTAAATCAAAAAATAACATCAAACATAATTATGCTAAAAATCACAATCTGTATTGTTTTCAATTCACTAAATTCATTAAAAGTTCAGTTACCTGAAATGTCTAGTTGTAAGAGGTGTTTGCTTAGAGACATCATATCTCCTATTGCGCAAGCACCAAGAGTTCCGACTTTATTCTTTGACAAATTCTGTAAAATAAATTCAATATATTATCAACTAATGAAACATGAATGGTTCAAATATATAATAGTAATATCTCTCACAATTGTCTAAATAAATGTACTTGAATTCAGAGTACAATATTTTTTGTCTGTTTGCATGTAGACCAGGAATAATAAATAATCATGGGATGCATGGATCAGGAGTTTGGTTATGATAAGGTAATTCCAAGTTGGTCGCTGGATGCGATCAACCCATTTTTTCCCAATTGATGATTTTTTTTCTTCAAAATTTTGCTTTTATTTGAAATTTAGGCAACGAAATGGAGCAAAACTGTAGACTTGTACATTTTTCCTTAGAAATAGAGAAGAATGAACTAGTTATTTGTACAATATAAGATATGTGTATGAAAATTGGAACACCTATCTCCTTTCCATCGTTTCAGCTTAAAAGACCGAGTAAAGTCTCATGTAAAACCAGTACCAGCTGATAATTTTATATTCATAAGCAAGAAAAGCTACTCCGAATAGGTTCATTTTGAATTTATTAGAAAATTTTTGTTGTTAACTACAATATCTTCAGGCAATAATTGCTTATGAAATTCTCATGTACTTGGAGAAACAAATGAATGGCTCTTGAAATTGACCAAAGTTTTGATGTCAAGAATAGATCGACCAACTAATCAATTTGGAATGGCCTATACAATAACTTCTTCTTCTTCTTTTGGTCCCATAACCATTAAGGCCATTAGTGCGTTAACGCCTGATATACAATTTGTTTCCAATTTAGTACAATGACAATGTATCAAAAATCTTCGAAAAAATGAAACTTACCAGAACTTTTACTGTTTCATTCCTTTTCATCATGTGGCAGATATAGTATGTGCCTTGACCTCCAAGGTCATTTCCTTGTAGATCAAGCTTTTCCACAGAAAGATTACCCTTTGATGTCATGAAATAAACGGAAATTGATAAAATATAAGTTAATAGTACAAAAATCACAAGGTTTGATAATTATGTAATTGTAAACATCAAGAATTCTGCATTTTAGTCTAAATTGTTATGCTCACTCATTCCTATTCCAATTATACATGTATCAAAAAATATTGTAAATAAAACGTGTTTACTTTTAATAATAAAGGAATCTAAAAAAAGTGTGTTTTTTTTTCATAAAAGGTAAGAAAGATCATTTCCATGACAGGAATTAATCTGAAATATTTTGTATCTTTTATGGAAATATGAAAAAGTAGCATTTTGAAATTTACGCATTAAATTCCCATAGAGATTTTTAAAATGATAATTATATGAGTTTCAAAAAAATTAAAAATATTTAGATGTTATCCAGTTGTGGCAATAATGTTTCTTGCTTTTTAATTTTATGGAAATAGTTTTGTAAAAAAACATTTTTTGACACCTTTAGTATTAAAAAACAGTATACCGTATTTATTCAAATAGCCACCGGTTCGAATAAGTGCCCCCCCTAATAGACCCTTCGAATAAGCACCGGGTCAAAAAGACTATTTGAACAAATACGGTACATGTAATATTTTGAATTGTAGTATACCTTTAAAGCAGCAGCAACAGCCCGCCCACTCTGTTCCCCCATGCTTCTATTTGCCAGGTCAATGGATTCATGTGACAGGCTATCCACCAGACGGGCACTTTTACAAATCTTGTATTTTGTACAAGTCCACTCATATTGTTGCAAACAGTCCTCTAGCCAATATCTTTTTTCTTCTGGGTTGTCATTTATTCCTATCATGAACGGTTTAGAAATATTATTAATAATTAGACCATGTCAATGTCGTTATCTGTCTCTCATTCTCAAAAGAGGACCCCATGGAAGACCAGCTTAAGCTGAATGGGCTATCCTCTATAAATAATAATTCAAAACAAAAAAAAATGTCAAATTGATTAAGATGGTTGATGGATATTGTGAAAATGACATATAAGAACTGCACCCTTCGAAGAAAAGACATTTCAAAAAATTAATAAAAAGAAAAAAAAGCCATGAAAAAGGAAACGTTTATAACAAACTAGCTTGAAACAGTTAAAAATAAAGCTAACAATCAACAACACATATTTGGTAACTTGTCTTGTACACTTGTGTATCTTCAATTGAATTCTTGAAGTTTATCAAATCATTACAATTTACTGATATCTTATTCCAAATCTTGTTATGATATTCAGAAACAAGAATATAACACCATGGAAAAAACACTAATAACAAATAGCTGTAGAGAATATAAGAGTTGAAAAAAGCTAAAAATAAATAAATCATATTTTGCAACTTGTCTTGTACATTGGTGTAACTTTGATTGAAGCCTTACAACTTCTTAAATCATGAAATGAATTCATATTTGTATACACAATTGTGATATAATTAAATCATATTGATTACATGTAGTACATTTATGTGATTGGATAAGAATAAAATACTTGTAATGTTATCAAATCATTTGAACTTACTGATTTCATGTTCCAATTCTGTTTCAAAATCTTCAGAATGAAGTGACTTTCCATCCCTGTTTTCTAATTCGACAGAACCCATATATTTTGTATAAAGATCATTGCTTTTCAAATGTTCAGTATCTAAAAGTTCTTCAAGACTTGATTCTGATGAAATTATAGGTAATGATATGTAGTTGTATGCATCTGCTGTGGTAGCCATGGCAACTACTTATCTAAAGAAGTAAACAAGAAAGACTTCATAATTTTATAACAATACAAAAAGTTTGAACCTAAGATAGTTCAATTATGAGCAAAAGTATCTTAGATTAATAAGAATCTTTTATATATTTATATTTACTAAAATGTATATAGTGCCCTATCACTGACGTAGTGCTCTAGGGCGCTGTACATTGTAACAATTCAAGTTGAATAATATTGTTGAAATTTTACATTAATTATTAATTAAAAAAGGGGAAAAAGATATTCCAACATGAATTATCTCGATAAGAATCTTGGAACCAATTTTGTATTTCATACAAAAAAGTTGTAAAATAGAGATGATTAAATATCTAATCATCCTAAATAGATAATGACTTTGCTGTTTTATAAAAATTCTGGAGAATATTCCACAACTTTGTTATTTGTTTAACCATGGATGGTAAAGTTATGAAATATTGAAATACTCTTACCTAAAAAATTCACAGAACTGCCTCCTTTTCTGAAAATAATCCTTTTGTATTTTTCACATTTACAATATTCCAAAAAAGTAGATCCAAATAGCTCATTCATCAATAGAATCCTTCACTTTTTCAGCTCATTATCTTACTTCAAACCGAAGAAAAATCACCATAACTTGAACAAACACAGTCTCACAGTATCCATGAGATCAAAATCCTTTTTCATTTTTAAACAAACAATTTTTTAAGAACCCCGAAACAGGACTATTATTTATTCTTGGAAATCTTTCACATTTCTGCTCATGATGAGACTTCAAACCAAGGATGAGGCGATATGTCCTACAAAACTGTAACAAAAATCATTCAGTCACAATGACTCTTTCCCATGCAAACAACCAATCCCTGCTCAAAACAGATGAAAATTCAAATACTTGCTACATAGAACAAGCTTGTAGATCATAAATACTTGATAAGGTCATATTGATTTCCTTGAATTTGGAAATATTTTCTTGTTAAAATGTATTTTGTTTCATAATAATATGCATTACAATTTATCATTGAGGGGATTTCTAACACAAATATAACCATTGATTCGAGCTGATTATAAAAATACAAAAAGTCAACATTATTAGGCGTGTGTGTTTTGGTTTATTTATTCATTCATGTGTTTGAAATGTTTGTCTTTTGGTTACATAATCATTGCTATGTACTTCATTGGTTCGATACATTAATAAACCATGGGCAGTAGGTCAGCCACTGGTCAATTATTATGCTTTTTCAATATTTCTGAAAGATTTTTCATTCTTTGAATCAACAAATCTATAGCATGAGTAATGAAATAAATGTTTTCTTTTGTTTGTTAGTTACTTCAAAAAATCCTTCTAGACTGTGTTGAAGAGGGAAATTTTAAGATAAAGGCCGTTGTTGGACACTCTTTGCGAATTAATTTAAACCCCCTTTTTTTTAAACCTTTGTGGAGTTAATGGACTCTTTTATTTGGTTTGAATTTGCTTCCAGAAACACATTTTAACAATTTCACACAATTTAAAAGGACACACTGATGGGGTCAGACATACTTTTTAAGCCAGGCTACAAGGGATTTGAAAAAAAAAAAGGTTTGAATCAATAACAAGATGTGTGTCTAACCTAAACCACACACAAAGAGTATTTGGAACCATGGACTAGTTGACAAAAAGATGAAGACTTTGTGATATTCAAGTTTTAATTTGAAATAAAAGAACCATTCAGTACTGCCAGTTTCATTTTGAAAGCTGATATATTTTGACTTTATCTAAATACATTTAAATTAATTTTCAGTCTGGTAGTAAGCTTTATATTCGCTTTGCAGCAGCATGAGTTTTCAAAATGTAATCTTAACGATAAAGCTGTTGGAAAAACATATGCAATGTATGTTAGGTATAAAAATGTCTATACATGTTTACTTTATGACTAAAGTGGTAAAAGACTTAATACTTTTGTGGAATTTTACACAGCCTTTGAAATATGACGAAATTGTTTTGAAAAATGACTAGAAAGTAGTAAATAATATCCATTCTTCACACCAAGCAATAATACAGTATAGCATACTGATAGTATAATCATGATTTCATTTTCTTTTTCGCTGGTGACTTTGCAATTGAATATGAAGTTGCATGTTAAAGGCAAGCACAAGAACCACATTTTAAGAATTATCTATTATACATATACATGTAGTCAATATTTATATCATAATCATTATGCACCTTTTTTCATTTAAGTCTTTCTTTCCTTATACAACCACAATGACAATTTTTTTTTGTTACTTGTGATATTATTAAAACGCAAAACCATACATGTACACAATACATTTTAATAGTTTTAAATATACACCCATTCACTGACCACTGACATCTCAAATATGTTTAATTCCTTGAAAAAATTCCATCTGATTGGTACACTATACTTGTGTAGTATGTTTTTTTTCTTTTTTTCACCGCCAATTATTTTTTAACATCTACAATGTCTAGCTCAATATTTTTTTACCAAACTGCCAAAAAAAAAAGATCCACATCATCTATTGGGTAGAGTGTAGAGTACAAAGAGTCAGACAGGACAAAACGACAATTAAAAGAGGCAATTGGGACTAATTGTAACCTCTTTTTCATATAGCATAAGGATGATTTTAACATGATAGTGACTTTAAGAAATAAATTATAAGCTCATATATGTCTGTTCTCGTTATTGTCACAGCAAAGTGACAATAACGATATATATCTCTTTGGTAACCTCTGCTTTCTACTCCCATTTACATGTTTTTGACTTTAAACTTCCTCTTCAACTTTTGTTTGGCAAGGAAGAAATCTGACAGAAAGTTATGAGATATCTTGAAGAAATTCCGTGATTTCTGTCAAGGCCGTGTCATTGGTTTGGCAATCATAGAAGCCATCTTTACTCCAGTACACACAGTCTGATATGATGTTTGGTTGGATATGGTCCGTCACATCTTTTGGGAGGGTACCTCTGCTGGGGGTAATCTTGCTCTTGTGTTTTGGAGAGTGATGGAATAGAACCACACATTTCTTGTCTATAAAAGGAAAAGCAAACAAAATTAGTAAACAAATTATAAAGATGATTTCTAAACACTTACTCGAAGCTAAGCTTTCAATACTTTCTTAAGATTTTTTCACTTGAATACATTTTGTTCAGTGTCAGAATGATATTCACTGAGAATAGCACATAAAAGTCAGTGGTTTTTTTTATGTGCTGTTACTCATAGACAAGCAATAACACACAAAAGCCACTTTCCTTAAAATAAAATTGAATCATTCTTTTTGTATAATCAAACAATTTTTTTTTTGATAGACTTTTCACAACTTATTTCATTGCTTTTTACTATTTACTTATGCATAATAATTAGTTTAATACAAGCATGTCCTTTGCAAAGTATGAAACAAAAATATCTACATAGTGTTTTTTGTTTATTCATCTTTCATAGTGGGATATTGACATATCAATTACCTGCTTCAATTCTGTTTCCGAGATTTTTGTCATAGTCACTTTTTAAACTGTTGACATGGTGACCCATGAAAAGAACGTGGCTGTAGGCAGCACCTTCAGTGGCTTCATCTAGTGGCAGCAAAGAATATTTCACACCATTTTCTTTCAACTTTGCCTCCACTTTTTCTAAAAATACCCTATCAGCTTCTTTGAAATCTCCAGTACTTTTTGCTGTTACAATAGCCACTGGAAATAAAGGAAAAAAGTGATGTAATTTGTTTTTGACAACATTGTATTCAATATATTTTAAATTGTATTTTTTTTCCATAGAACAATATGAAATTGAAAGTATAAACTGAAGTACAGGGTATAGTGGTATATCAATTAAAGAAATCTGAACAAATCAAACTTCTGATTTGAAATCACATGATTCCATCACAAGAGTCCATATTGACTCAAAGGATGTAATAGATCAGAACTTTGAGTTGATGAAATATCTTTTCAATTATTGTTTTGAATTTGATATAAAAAAACATTACTTTTTCTTCTTTTCTTTCCTTGGATTTCTTCCTCTAATGAGATAACAGATTCTTCCAATTCTTCAATT
>JAVSBT010112879.1:0-15305 GCA_033118115.1 Pharyngocirrus eroticus
CCCCCCCCCCCCAGAACAATCAAACATCCTTTTACAGCAAGCATACACATCATAGAGTCTACAGTGATTTTTGACTCTGACCCTCACAATCTACACTTGACAAATCTTAAATTTGCCTGGAATTATGTTTTGTAAAGTTTTTATAAAATACCATTTTGAAGCAAATTCATACATTCGATTTACATTTATGCATACAAATAATGGACATATGTCATTTAGCATAAATTGATATTTCTATGCATGTATGATTCATCTTATAATATCTTATTATTCTTTTAGTTCAAAATATGAAAAAGTGTTATACTCCCAAATATATAAACTTTTTCTTTTTTTAAATCATCTTGAAACGTGCTTTGTTGTGCGTAAATCATGCGTGATTATGCACCATAGTCGACAAGAGAGCCATACGTACATTCTCTGCCACCTATAGTGTCGAAGTATAAAGTATATCAACAGACAACGTCAGACTCCAGATGTCTGGATTCTTTTAATAAGATGTCAAGTACGGAAAAAATTGCAAAATGTTCTTGTACACTGTTTATTAATACAAGCATGTTGAATGCTGAATGATAATACACTAATTAAGGTTATCTATAAAAAAAATATCTAGAAAAATCGACCTATACCGAGGGTAAAAATATAGTCACCAATCTAACGATCTACAAATCAATTTGATCTGGCCTTACTTGATTTAACTTTAAGTTTGTGTGCAGTTTGATTTGCTCTGTACACATTTTTAAGATGTTGGATAAAATATTTCTTTTGTCACCTCAACTCCAGCAAATATATATGAATATCTCCTACAATTTTTCAGACAGTTCTCTATAGTTTTGTATGGGTAGAATGCTAATCTATGAGGTAAGGCTCGTGCTTTGCTGTCTCTATAACATCCTAGACCTAAAAGTCGAAAAATATCATATCAATGAGCAAAATTCTAATTACAATTTTGTCTATATTAAAACTATAATAATTGATTACTTTAAGTATACCTTTTTATTGTTCAAAGGTAACGGTTGATCGTTTTAGACAATTATATTTTAATCTTTTATGGCCTTTGTGCTAAAGAAACATTACATTGTTGATCATGTGCACATCTTTCCTAGAATAATTTGTTTAAAGTGACTTCAGCACCTATCTTAACATTTAGGTAAATGTAGTATCATTTAAAATAAAACTTAGTCCGAATATGGATAGTTGCATTTTATTTGGCTAATTTTCGTAATACACAATTACATCTTCAGGCATTAACTGAAGTCAAAAATGAATGTATCATTTCTCAACCATACTATTAGACACTTCAATATCGTCTTCTTTATATTTTTGTTAAATGAGTTCATGGATGAATGTGTATACAAATAATAAATATCCCCTCCCCTCAACAAAACAAAAAGCAAAAAACAACCCCAAAACAAGAATAAATACACTTCATGTCCTTTCTTATTGAATTTGAAAACCTTACTTGTTGGAGCACTGATATATCCAGGGATCGTCAGTAATCCAATGATAAACACTATATCAATCAACATTTTTGTATTACATTCATGCAATCTACAGCATTGTGTGATTCATGAGAAACAGTTGTCATAAATATGTAAGAATATGAAATGATTTTGATATAAAGCTTCCTGGTACATTCGATATTGAACAGGAAAGTAATATTTCCTGTTTACTATGAGCTTCTTAAAATTCCCAATGTTTATTTCTTTACAAAAGTTTAGAATTTGAGTCAGATCTTCTCCTTTTGTCGTCCAAGTTTTCATACATCTAATGAATTGTATATCACATTGAACAAAATACAATTGAATGCAGTTGAGGTGATACAAAGTATGGGAAAGATTTTTTCATTTTATCTTTTACTTTTGATACTCTTAAGGTCTTAACGTTTTGGGGGTGAAATTTCACCACATCCGTAAATCACTGGTGCTATGAACTGCACCAAGAGAATGAGAATGAAAATTGGTCTGTACATAATTCAATTCAGCTATACATTCTTTAGTATGTTTTAAAAATTCTCTAAGGTAGATAAATATTCATAATCTATTTTACTCCATGAATTAAATATTTTTACAATAATATTTGCAATAATGGTGAACGATAACATTGCTGTGTGCAATGGCACCCGGAACCAGAAATCCTTGGTGCTATTTGTTGTACCAAGTCTAATTCTAGATTTCAAGGCCTTTTAGACTTTTTATGTATAAAACGATATAGTTATGCTTCAAACACAAGTAGACAAAACCTTCTCTTTGACATTGCTAATATAATGTATAATTCTTTTCAGTTTTGTAATTGTTTTTACTCCTTTTATTTGAAATGTTGTCATCACAATATTACCGAGGCCAACACAGTAAACATTTTTATAATCTTGTCTATAGTGACATTGTAGTATGAGCAAAAATGAAAATCCTCGGACTTGTTACTATTATATTTACTTTGAAGCTGTCGGCTTTTTCAAATAGCAATGATTGTATAACGCCCATACGTATGGTGGCTAATATGTATGAAAAGGGCACTATATAAATGATTTTGGTAATGATGATGATAAGAATAAACTCAGCGTTATACTACGTCACGGATCTAAGCAAAAATAATTCAAATAATACACCATACATGTTCATGTAAATTGAAACATTACAACAACACAGGATTATTTGATTCAAGATATTTACTGAGTCTGAATGTGATTATTGATATGTTGCCACTTGGTGAATACAATTCTTCCTATATTTTGTTGATGAGTAATATGGATACTTATATCAGATGAACCTGCATAACATTGAGGAAAAAAATCCTTTCATGCATTAGATGATTTGGTAAACTAGAAACATCGTATCAATATTGATGTGTCTGTAATACATGCATACTACACCAACAAGGAAGCTATTTTGTATGATACATTTCTAAAGCACAAACATACATTATAATTATGATTATTTTGTCCACATTTTGTGCTTTGTTAGAAGGTTATTTGTTGTAGGCTTTATTGAAAAGAAAGTATTTCAAAAACTTTCTAAAAGTTGAAAAGTTATCTTGATATCAACATCGACCCTCCATCATTTCTAATTTTAGTTATAGTTAGGAAAAGCCTGACACCAACATTATTTCACTTTTTCTGATGGAAAGTGTATAATAAAGTCTGTTGGTGAAAACCAAGGACCTGTCCCCAAGGGTATTATTTGCAAACTATGTTCATATTTTAAACAGTTACAACTTTTCTTAAAAAATGATATAAAGATTGTAAGATTACATTTTGTTTTTCATGAAATTTTTAAAGCTTTTGGTCTTGATTTAACATGTGTTTTTCGAGGGGAATGTTTAATTTAAAAAAAATAGGAAATGCAGTTTAAAATATAGTATTATATGGTAGTTCAAGAGTTTCTAGACCCCAAATTGCTACTGCTTTTATAGGTTGCAATTTTTTAAAAATTGTATCATTGGACACTGACATCAGAAATGCACAACACTTGTCATCAAGCACTAACATCTACTTTTCAATATTAAACAAGTATGGTGAAATTATTTCTTCCATATCTATATATATATATGTATAGTGTAATCAAGGCATACATAGTATACCAACGTGTTAAAGCTAAACAAAATCTACAATAGCACTTGTCATTCCAAAGAACATTAATCTTGAGGACATGAACATAACATTAAATACAGTTAATTTGTCACATCATTTGGTCATTTTCAAAATACAGCACAAAAGAAGCCAATTATCATAAATGATAGCAAAATTCAACAACTGATTTTAGTAAATCAATGATATAACTGACTTACAAAAATGTCTTATTTCAAATCGTAAAGCCAAGCATTATTTTAATAGATATAAATTTACATTATGTATCAGAAAAGAAGATAAATAAACATGTGTACTTGTCAATCAACAAATTGTGAATAAAGAAATTCATTATATTATAAATCACTCCCAGATGTCATCTTCAAAATATAAATGAGTCCAAATGAGCAATTTGCTCATATTCTGAACTCAAAGGCAAATGAGATGCTTTTCAACAGTTAATTTTATGTAGGTTGCATTCAGTTTTTTATATGACAGAGAAAAACCTCCCATCTCGATAAGTTTTGTATCAATGACTAGAGCACTGATGGTTTAAAATGTGTTTTCATAGTTAGCTTCTGTTGTCATGGCAGCATTTTTATTTCCTGTTTCCCCAGGGATTTGTTCATAATCATTCAACTTGTCATATACTGGAGCAGGGATTGGCTTGTTTTCATAGGTTGCTTCTGTTGTCATGGCAGCATTTGTATTTCCTGTCTCCCCAGTGAGTTCTTCATAAACATCCAACTTGTCATACACTGGAGCAGGTATTGGCTCTGTGAAAGAAATATGAAATTATGAATTGTTGCAAAGGTCAAGGTTATGAAAGGCAACTAAAATTAATAACTTTTTAATTTGTTTAGATTATGACTTACCTAACGATGTAGATTCATAGGTGTTGTCATTTTCACTTTTTTGATTGGGTTCAGCTTGATTATTATGACATCTTCTTTAATTGAAAGAAATATTTTCATTTATTCTTTTCATAAGTATTGCTTGTTGACTATACACAAACTTCTCCATTCTTCATGAACTGTTATATACGTATAATAAACAATGGGTTTTTGGTTTTGTTGATGACTTGTTGACGTACCTTTTGACAATTACCATGCTGGCTATTAACAGTATGATGGTTATGAATGCTCCTAGAATGATACCAATTGTCATAGGGGTAACATTTCGTTGAATTTGTCTGTGTCCTTTAACATCAGATCCTAAAATATGAATGGTATGTAAAATGTTTTTGATATATTGTTTGCAAGTCTGTAAAGATATATTTTAAGTGCATTAATTGTTGCCCATTAAGAGACTTAAATGGGAAAAATATATCAAGGATTGTTGATATAAAAAACATGTTACCTATAGTTGTTTGCTCTGAGATCCTTTCAATTTCCTTCACATCTGATGTTGTTTGAAATGTAGTTTTATCATGTAGCACTGTAGAATTAAATACATAGTTCAATACTTTTATGTTGGAAAGAAAATAGTATATCAAAAAACTATTTTTTGTTGACTGTGATTGTAATAATGGTATGTTGAATGCCATCATATGATAATTACATTATCATACAGTTCTCATTTGTTGATCTAAGTGTCAACAATTAACATAACTAAACTGTTTCTAATTATCATCTATATAAAATGTTACCTTGTTCGCATTTATCCCCTTTCCACCCATGTAAACATCCTTCATTGGAACACCTTCCATCACTCTTATAACATATCCTATCTTTACAATTATTGCATTCTAGCGAACAGTTTCCATAGAATCCATCGTCACATTCTAAAGAATATATACCCTTCTTATTTAACGCAATGTTGTTGTATCTAATGAGGTTCCTTTCACTAAGTTATATACTTGACATCACACATCGTATAATATCAGGTTCAATTTCATTTTAAAACGTATCAATGTGATTTTCTTTTTGTATTTTCAAATAAAAGTACTATTTTCAAGAAACTATTAAAATAGTGTAATGTTATAAATATTAACCATACCCTGTTTACATGTATCCCCTTTCCATCCTGGTAGACATCCTGTACCGGAACACATTCCATTACCCTTGTCACATATACTATCTTTACAATTGCCACATTTCTGTAAACAGTTTCCATAGAATCCAACGTCACATTCTGAAATGAATAGGTGAAACACTTCGTACGGTAATTATAATTGATAGAAATTCGGATCAAAAGCTCCTGATGATACTGAAGGATTTCATTTTCTGATTTTCTTTTACATTTTTTGGTTTTGTTGATATTGATTTTGAATGTGATGTTCATTTTATCAAATGATTATATATTTTCATTTACGTACCTTTTTTTGTAGAAAATGATTCAAAATAAAAGGCAAACACTTAAGGTATGAGTTACAAACCCTGTGTACAATTATCCTCTTTCCACCCAGGAATACATCCTTCATTGGAACACATCCCGTCAGTCTTAGCACATGTCCTATTTTTACAATGACCACATTTCTGCAAACATATGTCTCCATAGGTTCCATGGTCACATTCTAAAAGAAAAAAAACCTCATTGCATTGCAGAACTTGACATGTGTCCATTTTATAAGTTCCATAATGATATTACACTTCTAATCCTTGTTTTCCAACTTAGCCAAGCATGACGTTTTCTTTTATAGAATGTAACATACCCTGGAAACATTTGTCTCCTTTCCATCCAGGTAAACATCCTGCACTGGAACACATTCCATTACTCTTGTCACATGTCCTATCATTACAATGACCACATTTCTGTGAACAGTTTCCATCGAAGCCATCCTCACATGCTGTTATGAAAAATCAAATAACTTGCACTATTAGAACATTTTCATAGAGACATTATGTCATGCTTGATGCCTCCTTATTACCTAATGAATACTTAGTGCTGTCCACAACGGTACAATGTTATATCAGTTAGATTTAGGATTTGCTTCTACTTTCTTATGAAACATAAAATATCAATCTGATTAAAAATACTATTTTTACAATGTTATATCAGTTAACTTGGATGTGACACTGTTACATTATATCTTACTGTATCCATTGACATAGTCATAAAACAATCGAATAGACAAAAAATATGGAAACAAATTTAGCTAAAATTATTGCACATAAGGATTTGATAAATACGATAAAATATAAGGGTATAAACAAATAGAGTTGTAGAGACCTGCTTCAAAGGGTTACCAGGAATGAACAAAAACACTGTATATATAACGTTTGAATGGTAATGATACCAGAGAGATATAATGTTTTGATCACAAATAAGATTTTTTTCTGCAATTCATGTTCATTCATACCTTTTTCTCTAGTGAAAATGCATAGCTTTAGGGATTCGTTTAGATTCTAGGGTTAAGCTATTTCATTTCAGGTACACACCTGTTTGGCGCCTCACGTGTTATTGTAGCAATTCGTTGTAAGAACATACCTGTTATAGTATGTCATAGTAAGAAAGTACTTGTACAACTAGAATTCATTTTAAAAAATGGTAGCTGAGGTCAGAGGTCACAAATACCGATACAAACATCTGCCGGTACAAACATCAGCTGTCAAAAGCTGAGCAAAAATCCAGCATAGATTAACGAAAAGTAGTTCCTAATCAAATCGATAATTTGTCAATATGGAAACTTTATGAAAACAAAATGACCAATGTACCCCAGTTAAACATTTGAATGGTAACATATGATTTGAATTTGCAAACAAAAAAACTTCAGAATTACAAAACAAATATCCAAGAATATAGAAACTTGCTTAATGACATTATAATATATGCGCTTACAAGGGAGAGCAAAAAGATACTGAGCTAAAACATAAGCTAGTAGAATATTTTTGTTCTATATACTAGCCCCAAAGGCAGAGGGCGGGCTCTAAGAGAAATCTAGGTCTGACCCAAAATATTATTCCTCATAGACCGATCCGGGTAATTGTGGAGGTGGGGGGGCACAATATTGTGTCAAATTTTACAACCCGTCGGTGTTTTTTTTTCAGTTGAACTGATACCTTTAAAATTAATAAGTCTATTTGTGCTTGGTTGTCAGATATCCAGGTGATGAAGAAGATGGGACTGAGGCAGTCTCATGTGGAACACCTGTGTTTGTATGGTTCAGCATGGTTCTCCAAGACTATACCTACATTTAACTTGAATTTTGATATCATCTATGAGAATGAACTTCAGGATCTAGTAGTTTCTCAAAATCTTTCATCAACACAGCTCTGTCGACAGTGTCAAAAGCCTTTGACATATTGAGAATCAGTAGGCATACTGCATATGACTGTGATGTAATTGCATTTTCTGCAAGGAGTTTTCATGCTAAAACTTGTTATGTTGTACTTCTGCCAGGTTGTTAACCACTTTGTGATGGCGGGATGTGTTTTTCTATCCGTTTGAATATCCTGTGTAATACACATATGGCCAGATTTCTTTTTATAGCACTGAAAGAAATTTTATTATGGTCGTAGGTTTTCTACTGGTCCTAAAATTTCTTTTTGCCGGGGTTTTGAAAAAGGTATCAGTATGCCTCTTTGCAAGTCATCAGGGAATTGTCCACTCTTTGTAATGTCATAAAGAATGTCTGTTATTACCTGTAACAGTTCAACAGGTCAATTTTTCAGAAGTTCTGATTCAGTCAAATCTAAGACTTTTGTTGTTTATGAGGGTTCTAGTACTGTGAACGGGTATTTCAGAAGACAAGTGTTTGGTCTCAAAAACACAGCTGGCTTCTGAGTTGTTGAATATTTTAGAAAAAAACTTATATATAACTTCTGTTTGTTCTTTTGAGCCTTCAACTAGCAAAGATGCCCTTGGTTCGATCCCTTGCATCACTCTTATTGCCTTGTAGTAGGTATTTGAGTCGTTGCTTTTTTCAATTTCATTTGCCAGTGTTTCCCAGTGTTTCTGTTCAATTTCGGCTACAATTTTATGGATATCATTAAAAAAAAATAGTTTTTTTTTAAAGATCCCCGTCTGTCTGCATTTTGGCATCTATTATTTTCATTCCAAATAAACTTTTGTTCATTTGAGAGTTTTGATATTGTTTCAGAACTAACTGATTGTGCACTATTTTGTTTTTTTGAGAGTTTCAAGTTCGATGTTACAAGAGGTTTTACAATACTAATTTTGGTATAATATTACATGTATATAAAATTATACTGTTTACCATGTTCATAAGTCATTTTACGGATCAACTCAACATTACTCAGGCAGCGATAGGGGCAGAGGGCACGTGCCGCCTGTACCTCCCCCTCCCCCCGGATCCGCCTATTAATTCCTTTTCGAGGGAAACAAAAGTTTTGAAAAATATTCATTTGGCACTTTGGATTGAAGAACGTATGATCTGAAACACAAACTGTGGGAAGAACTCTCAGAAAAACTTGATTGATATTGGTGAGTGAATAAGTTTAGCATATTCTGAATAATAGATTGGCCCATTTGTCTCTCCTTTGTGTTGGTTCGAAATTGTTTTTTATGAATTCAAACTCATTTGATTCCGTAGAATTGTCTGGAAGAGAATTATCCATACTTTCATTTGACGTATCTACGTTATTTTCTTCCTGGAGTTATTCCGAATGGAAGCAGTCATGATAATGTAAATGATCAATATTTTAAATAAGCCAGTCATTCCATATTTTACAACTGCCCGAACTGTATTTGGATGACTGGTTAAAAAGAAATGGCATTGATTAGAAATGTTGAAAGTCGAAAGATGAGAACTAATGAGAGTCTAGTGCATATTGCTTTGCTTTGCTTGCTTTGACTAAAAATGAATGAAGAGTTTTAGTTTAAATTATATCACTCTTTGGTTTTTACTTTGTTTGAATATTCTATCTTGAAGACTTTTAGTATTTAATTCTAAGAAATATTTGAGTTGAGTAACTTGTTATTTTGACCATATATTCAGATTACACCTCTCAGCTAGGTCAAGCAAGTTCATAATTTCTCAAGTTTTATGAGTAAAATCAAAAGGGACTAAAAGTCCAAATTTTACATTATCGTGCACTTAGGTATGGGTAATTACCTCCTAACTAGTTGCAATGTAGTTTTTTTTAACAAAGCTTTAGATCTCACTGAGTTGTTTTTTACCAATCTTACAATACTTGTTTTGGTAAGATTACATAAGCAGCACTCTATTTGCATAATAATAAACACCCTTTTCCATGGTGAGATAGCTAACAACAATACCTTACCTGTGCAATAGGGCCCTGACCATTCACCATCACATTGACCTTTAGGACATTTTCCATTAATTTGATGACAGTGTTGACCATTCAAGCAGTGTCCGCATTTATATCCACAACCGTATGGATGCTTAGATCCACTTCTGTAGGTACCATTTTCACAAACTATGACCACAAACAAAATACACTTTTAACTTTTGCAAGGAAATAGTGAAGTGGGGTGGAAAATACTTGTAAATTTATCACTAACTCAACATATCGTAGAATACGTAAAAGTGTTCACCTGTATAGACGTTTAAAGCCCATGCACCTCCACATATCTGTGAACTATTACCTCCACATGGTTCATTACAGGGGTTGTCTGCTGGTCCTTGATTTGGGAAGTTGTTACCACACCAACACTCACGGCCACTCTTGATTGGTTGTTTAATTTGTTATTGATGTTGGATAAAATTAATTCAAGTTATTTAATAAAAAAGTTTGTTTTAAAACTATTGCAATTTGATTTTCTCTGTATAAACATGTGAAATATTAAATAAAAACTTTCTAACCTGAACTCCAGCAAATATATATTCATAACGCATACACCAAAGCAGACAGTTCTTTATAGTTCTTGATTTATACCATCTATAATCATGAGGCAAGACCCGTATTTTAGAGTCTCTATAACATCCTAGATCTAAAAGCGAAAAATAGAACATGCTTACAATTTGTTCTACATGGAACAAAATGTCAATTGAGTGCTTAGTATATCATATTGCTGTGCCACAGTAATGGTTGAATGTTTACACCGTCTGTAGTTTGCATGGCTCCTCTGTTATGGATAACTAATACCAGCAAAATGATAACATTGTTAAACTTTGACCATGCAACATTTCTTTCAGACATAATTCATTTAGGCTATCATTAATCTCTGTTTTAACATGCAAGTAAATATTGTCTAATTTTCAACCATACTAGTACATCTATATACTACTCAATATATGAATAGCATAACATAAATGTTGGTGGACTAACTGACCAAGATTCATTTATAACTTTATTGTATCAGCACCTTTACACAAACTGTCTGTTGATCAATTTCATTACTGTGATACATACATATATATGGCGTTTCCTTTTTTTTTATAGTCAATAAACTTAAAATCAAGCATTTTGTTATTAACCCTTTTGGTTTACAAACACATCAAAGCTACAGATAGTGTCATCCACATAAAGCAAAACGAAGTAATTCTCTTTTCTCAAACAAAACCTTACCTGTTGGCGAAGTGATATATCCAGGGATGGTTAGTAATCCAATAGTTAACAAAACAGTAATCAACATTTTTGTATTACATCTACAGCATATTGTGACTCCAGAGAAATGATCTTAAATATCGTCAGAATAGTAAACGATTTTGTTATAAAGCTTCCTTGTCCTTTCTATGTTAAAGCAGGTATGTAAGTTTAGTTGATTTATTTTGAGTTTAGTTCAATTCTACATAGAGGTATACACATCTACACTGCAAAAAGAAATATTGATATCATATGAAGTGATGTTGCCCTAAGGCTTCCTAGTTCATTTTTACTGAATCAGGAATGTAACATTTCCTGTTTGGTTTGAGCTTCTTTAATCCTTCCTTGAGTTTATGCATTGGAATTTGCATTATGTTGTGGGTTATGTAAGGGGCATGCAGTTAAATATTGATTCAGAGTAAAGGAAAGTTTTCTTTATGCTTTTTGATACTTTTATAGTTTGCAAAATTAAAAAGAGTTTACCATGTACATACATTGCATTTTCAAATAGCTTTTACTCCTCCTTTGATTCGAATTTTTGTCATTGAACACTTTTAAGATTCTCGTCATTTGAGAAACATTCTAATGCTTAACACAGTCACATTTTTACAGGAATGTTACAACATGAAGAGTGATTTTAAAGTGCCCTTTAGCTTGCTCATAAAGGGCGCTATATGTATGCTGTTAAATTGATAATAATAAGAATAATTTCAACCATATTCTACTTCACTGAGTTAAGCGATCATAATTCAAATTACACATTACATATAAATTGTCATATAACAGCAATGCAATGACAATTATAGAAATATTGAAAGTTTAGTGAATACAATTCTTCCGTGTTTATGAAGAGTGTTCTATTTAAATATAAATGTCAATATCTTTCTGATATAAAATGAAAAAGTCGGTTTACAATGGTTGACAGTCTTTTATTCTCAAGAGACTAAAAATCTAACGTGTGCATACCGTGGAATATTAAACTCAAGTAAAGTATTCTTACCTCACACCAGGAGGTGCGGTTACCAGTATTTTACATAACAGGAATTCCTAGCAAACTATCCTACATAATTATATTTACCCATATATTTCAGAACAACTCTCACCGTATTGAATAATAGAATTACAATAATCCATACACAAATAGTGAACTTGCAATGTGATAGTTTTAGCAAAAAGGCTTAACGTTAAATTTTTATTGTCGAATTATCTTTTATTTCTTTTTAAAGTGAATGATATCTCTTAAAGACAAAAGAGATACTAAAATTCACCACCATCCTATGGCTACATTTAATATTAATATCAACTTGTATGTAACTTAAAAAAATACAATAATGTATATTTTAACGTTAATCCCATCAGTTCAACAAATTCTATTTTTTTCTTCATACAATTAGCCCATTTCTAACAGCTCCTACTCAACAGTAATACAACTATAAATGTTATCTTAAATCCAATCTAATATCATTAATATTTAAATCTACTCTATCTTAGAAAACAAACCTCAAAATATATTAACCATCTATATATCAATTCAAGTAATATTTAACAGCAACCTTAATATTTGTCTTTTCCTTGTTTACATAACATATACATATACATTTTAAAGTTCTATTTTCAAATTAATATGTAACAAATTATTACACCTGAATAAACTTGTATATTTTATAATTATCACTTCAAAACGTTTCTGCCATATCTTTACAAACACACATCAAAATAACATCTCAATATTAGTTTCCCATACAAAAATCGTCTGCACCCTTGTCATCATCAACAGTTTGTACGCCTTCTGCAATCATAATACGTTCTATATCTTCTCCAATACCATCTTATCAAATATGTGAAAGTCCTCAAGTTTCAACTTCATAATACTTCTTCAATCATTATCTTTACCCCTCACCTGATGTGAAAATCATAACACTTCATGATAAACATTCCTTTATAACGTTTCCCTCATTAACAGTTGGGTTATACCTCTCACCTTATGTGAAAGTCAAAAAAGTAACTTTTTTCTTCCTTCTTTCCTTCTTTTGTTATACTATTTTAGCAGCCTGCTCTTTTATAGACTTGTACCCTTGTGTCCACTTGTATGAAACAAGTGCACTAACTTCCTCATTCTCTCTTTTCCACCTCCATCATGAAACATTCTTGTTGCATGATATTAAAATTAAAATGCCCCAAACTGACCAAAACAAATATAATTCACAATTGATAACCCTTATATTATTTGTTGGTATAAACCAATCTCCGAGACAAAAAACAAGAGCCTTCAACGCTTAAATTATTCAATCTTAAATGAAATGTTTTGTCCTTAGTTCAATCTTCAATGTCAGAAAACAAACAAAGCACATCGCCACCTTATCAATATCAATTCAAAATCATTTAATATGAAAGTCAGACAAAAAAATGGTGGAATATGTTTTATTGTACTTGATCTTGTTGTTTTTGCTATTGACAGGATGTATGTTCTAATCATAAGCAGACAACAATCCCTTTGTTTACCATCGCTAGAATAATGTACATATTTTCCAATTTCGAAATATGCTACTTCTACTTCTACTTCATTAAAAATTGCATGATTTTGAATGCCATTTTTGCCTTGTTCTGTGAAAATAATGTCTAATAGAATAGGCACTGGATAACTATTGCCAATATTTGAAAAGGGTGAGGCATTGCTACATGTCTAAAAACGTTTTACTAAACCCATAGTTACAAAAAATAACTTCCAATAACGATGCTTAGAAATATTGTAACTCGGGTTACCTTATTCCATCCTCTGTGACTTAAGTTACATTGAGAGTGGCATTACCAATGTTCCATGGCATCTTAATCAGAGGATGCAGGGACATACCAAAGATATTGATTTGCTTTTGATTAATGATTGCAAGCCAGATAAAAGTTTTATTTACAGCTCCAGTTTTTTTAAAGGGTTCTGCTACCTTTAATGGATTCCATTCTAGTAAGAACATTACATCTATTTTACTGTATTCAGAGACATTTTCATGAAAAAATAGCATAGACAATACAAAAATGATGCCAAAATAGGTATGAATATGACACATAAGAATTTGAGATATATGATAAAAAAAAGGATATATGAACATTGAGCTGCAGGGGCTTGTTAATAAGGGTTACCTGGAATAAAGAAGCATAGCTGCTTCTAACTAAAAGTTTGAATGGTGATCATACCTGAAAGATATTTCGTTATTATCACAAACAACATGGATTTTATCATTTTTTGGAACATTAGCCTCGAAAGAGATATTCTACTAAATTCTAGTTTTAACATTATGCACTATAATTATTTTTAAGTGACTTATATAAAAAAAGTTCCCTAATTCTTGTTCATCTGCATCTATATTTTTTTTTTTTTTTAATATAACAGAGATCGACCCAAAAAGTAAATCTGATACGTTTTTAATGATTTTATAGTTATCATGACCTCTAAACTCTGGAATTTTATGATGAGATCAACATTAATTTCTTGGTCGTCATCTTATACAGAATTAAAATTAGAAATACAAGAGTGAATGTATAACTGAACCATGCAACAATTACATTCTTCTTTACTACTACAATATCACTGCATTACAAAATGATCATCATACATCAAAATAAGTTTCATAAACTAGGAATAGTCGATACGAGTTCTTCCTTAGAGTAGAGCTTGAACCTACAACCTTGGGACAACTGTTCATAGGCTCTACCAACTGAGCTATATAAACCAACCTGTCTTAAATGTGCACAAGAAAAAAAAATGATAATAGGACTGTCTTTTAGTGAATGTATGGAAGTCAGAAGGACAGGTTGTAAGTCATGAGCGCTTAAGGGCAGCACCCTGTCTCTTAAATTTGTCTAGTATTATGGATGGAGTGCCTTTGAATGATAAGCTTAATAAAAAGGATAATAAAAAAGCGCTATACAAATTGCCTGGATATTGGCTTTATCATATATTATGCATGCTGTGTGGATGGTAAACAAAAATGGAAAATAATTTTGATAGGATCACAAGTAAATTGTCAATAAAACAATTATATATTTTATAAATATGTGTATTTTAAAGTGAAAGGAGGGAAATATTAACGTCATAATTAACCAGTTGTATACATAAATGTGAATAAAAAAGTTTTGTTGTGGAATTTGATTAGTCTTGTGCAAAACTAGTTTGATTTCAATTTTAAAAGAAACGTCTCTTTTAATGTATCTAATAGAACAACAAACCATGGAACAAAAAAGACCAAATTTGTTTCAATTGAAACATTTTAAGATTTTCGTTCTTTAGAAAACATTAA
>JAVSBT010112990.1:0-15305 GCA_033118115.1 Pharyngocirrus eroticus
GGGGGGGGGGGGGGGGGGGGGGGGGGGGGGGTCCAGCTATGATATTATTAGTCTATGCACATATTTTCTAATGAGGAAAGGTTTTGTGATCATATTTTTCTAAAATGCACATCTTTGGTAGTCAGTTTAGTCATATTCATGCCTCAAATTCTTTATAATTTGGGGTTGAATATTAGTTTTTTTATTGGAGGTTTTGTTTTTAAGAGACAATTTTGTTAAAAATAATGCTTAATAATGTAATCTCTGACCCTATTCTAAACGTAATGTTTCCCTACTCTCTGACCCTATTCTAAACGTAATATTTCTCTACTCTCTGACCCGATTCTAAACGTTATTTCTCTACCCGCTGACCCCATTCTACATTCATATGCTCTACTCTCTGACCTTTCTGTTTGTTAATCGGGCTTATCTACCACAATCAGAATTTCTATAAAACAAAAAGTATTAACACTCTGGCTTTTAATATTTTTGTCCTAATGTGATACCCTCTTTGTAGACTACTTATGAAAACAGAAACAATTCGACAGAAGAGCGAAAATTACCTAAGTCATTTTTGACGTTTTGTGATAAATGAGGAAAATGTTCAGCTTCCTATAGACATTCTAACAATTTCAAAGGACCATTTCTATGAGAGATAACATCAGGGTAAACAAAAAATAACAATAATTGATGCTAAGGATACTTTTGATAGTCAATTAGTTTTAAAACTTTGGACTGGTTAAAATTTTACTCACGAGAGCTTTCGGAAACACTGTTTCCTTTGTCAATCTGATCGAATGTATGACATGTCCACTAGATGGTGTCGTGGACAGAATACGGGTCATATGCTAATGAGTGGTCGATTGACCGTGTCCCCCCACTCTGCTCAGAATGTTATTCCATACTGCTGGGAGGTTAGTGGACATGTTTTCCGAAAGCTCTCGGAAGTAAAAAAATTTTAACCAGTCCAAAGTTTTAAAACTAATTGACTATGAATAATCTGGTTAGATGAATCTACACAAGGATACTTTTGATGGTTTGGGGAGACTTTTGGGGTCTAGGGTTTCATTAAATTCAATGACTTGGGCAACTGCGGTAAAGTATAGAAATCGCATTATGATAGAGAAATGTGGGTTTTAACTTATGTTTACCAAAAAATGCCTTAAGCAATTCTCTCTCTAGAGTATCGTAAAGATATAATCCATAAAACTGACAAAAAGAAGATTATTTTTTTTAACAAAAAGAGATTATTCGTGGGAAAACAATCATCAGTAGATCTTGTATAGAGACAAAAGACAATAGGGATGTCATGATCTGAACTCTTTTCAATACCTTTGATTTGAGGCAAAGAAATAATTAAGGGGGTATGGTGGTCTGTGATCTTACTTTTTATTTTTTTTAAAGTGTTCGAACTTGTCCCAAAGTATCATCCGAACAAAAAGGATGCTAGAAAAGTATAAATTTTTGGTTTCAGGGCTTCCTTAACTACTATCCGGTACAGCTCAAACTCCATCGCACTTGATCAAAGATATAAAAAAAGATACCATATTCAAATATATATCAAATTGTTTAAAAAAACGTTTACATGTGACATCAAAGTAATCTGAATTAAAAAAAAAATGTACTTCGGGTCAAAGCTCTGAGACCACCGTGATCCCTTAAACGTGTGATATTATATATAAAGATCACTTTTTAGAAGGCATCCTTTTTAATATCAAAATACAATTTACAAGACAAGAAAATAATTTGGCATCAGGCATCGTCAACTTGCACAAGAAGAAAACATGAATTTGATGTTCTGTAATTTGTTCTTTTGTTACGTGTTTGGAGTCTTCCATGGAGGACATTGCACAGGTATGTTGATGTTTTCATCATCATAATTATATTTACTTTGTGGTAGTATTCTCAAGAAAAAAATAATTAAAAGATAGCTTTTATTTATTAATGTTTTTCATGCCATATAATGTTGTCGCTTCTTTTTTTTATCCAAAGAGGGGCACTCCCTGTATTGTAATGTTACGTCAGGAAAACTCCTGTTGAGGCTTTTTAGATGAACTAATCAACTTTCGATTTAGATCATAATTTTGTCTGAAATAAACCCTGATTTTAGACATATCATGCAATTTTCAAAGAGATTATTGAGTCGAAGATTTCTCATTATATAAACTTCAAATGTTGAATAATTTCTCTGACATTAGTGTACACATTTACTTTCAGCTTGTACAGACGCCTTTGAGCTTTTCTCCGATGACACCGCCATCATGGGCCTGGTAACCACTTGTACCCACATTGGTGGTACACCCCCTGAGACGACCTGTGATCTGGAATGCTGCAAAGCGACGGCATGTAGTCTCGGCGCAAATGCCTTCAATTTTAGAGTGGACACGAAGTGGTGCTACTACAAGCTATGTTCAACTAGCGACCTACGAGTGGCGTACGATGGTTTCCAAAACTTCCCCTGGGTTAAGTTCCAAATACACAGTAAGTAACTTTATGCTCACAATGTTATATGTAGGGTAGCATATATAGGCGGATTCAGAGTTTTGCGGGACCGGGGGAATTAAGCTGCCGTAATGCAAAAAAGTGAATGCTTTACGAAGCAGCTAGTGTGGGGCAGTAGGTAGTTATGCCTAGACTAGATGTTTAAAAATTACTCCTTCAAAACAATTTCATTTTGGATGTTCACGTCATTTTGATCAATTCTGCTTCTCTTCTATAGCTACTATCACAAGACCGAAGACATCGTGGCCTATGAGAAAAGGTAGGTAAAAAAACATAAACTAGAAGTCGAAATATTAAAAACATAGGTTTGAATGTTTTAGTAAAACCCATCTAATTTTTCTTTTACTTTGATATGATTAAAGTTAAAATAGGCACAACCGCAAAATAGCTGCAAATTGTTTTGAACCCCTCACCCACCCCGCACTCTTATGTCGGATACAAACGTGGTTGTAACCTTTCTTTAAAGGGCGAGTCCAAGAGTATTGGTATCATTCAAAAGTATTTTTTAGCGCAATTTAGGGATGTAAATGTTTATTCCTCGCACTGCAATTAAGTTTGACATTTTCATTAAAAAATATTCGCATCATTCTTGTAGGGTGTTTTATAGTCATAGACACAAACCCCCCAATCGCTATATTGAGCTTGTTAACAACAACGTGATTTGCGAGGCTTGGACTTTGTGACGTTAGAAGGTGTTGAATTTTGCAAGCTGCAAACGCGCTCTAACTTGATACACCCATTTTTTTGAAAGACATGAAAGAGTTGTCTATGTCAACGCATCTAGATATACGCTAGTTGTCTATATGTCAAATAATTTCGTATTGCTGTAATCTTGCGGTAAAAATTAAATAAAAATTAAATAATTTTTATCTGTTAGTGATCGAGGCGTAAATTTTGTGACTTAATATGCGTAGGGAATGCGTCAAATCATGTATAAATTTGTTAGCATGCTAAACATAGCGATTTTGGGGGGGTTGTTATAATGACTATGAAACACCCTATCAAATAAAAAGAGTTTATATGCAAATAGTTTTTAATAAAAAGGCAAATGTCAAACTTAATAGCAGTGCAAGAAATAAACATTTATTTTGCTAAATTGCACTATGAACTATTTTTCAAATGATGCTATTAGTGAGTTCAAGTTTGTTGTGTGAAATAGCTTTTAAAATATGTTACAATACACTTTTGGACTCGCACTTTAAAAGATGTTTTTACGAGTATATTCTTGAATATTGACATTTATATGTAAATGTATGGCTTTGATAAATTAGGCTATCAGAGAAAAAATAACTGGAAATATCTTTTCATTTGTATGTTCACTTCAGGGAGTGTTGGAAAGAAAGAAGATGGATGGAGAATCTATTTGTTTTATTTACGCAAACTGGAGAGCTCTCACGTGCTGTATTGCATATCCGCATGCGTAGAGGAGCCCCACTGCATGTCCATGAGCTTCACAGAAAAGAATGATAGCGAAACTGCCAACTGTTTCTTACATTACAAGTTTAAAGACGACCCCGCTGCCACGGTCATTGCCGATCCCAAATTTGTTTATTGGGAAAAAACACTCTGAATCCCAAGTCTGAATTGAACAGTACCAGGAAATGACAAAATTCAGAACGGTGAACTCCAAGTCCCTAAGAATCCCTATACACACACACCCTACACCTTATGTAGTAAAGGGGTCGATAGTTATGTTATATCTAATTTCAGGTGTCAGGATTAGTATAATTCTATTCATTAAAGCCTAGCATTAACAATATGGTTTTAAAGGGAGACATTATGCATTTAAAGCCGTTATATAAGCTAAGCTTTCTGTCTGATACCCCCTATACTTTCCACCCCCTCCTTTTCGAGATTCCGCGCAATGGACTCTGCCCATGCACGCACTTTCATGATAGGTCGTGCGGGGCGTGCATGCTATAGCTATATGCGACGCCATTGGCTGATTGGGGTGCCGGCGGCACACCCTTAACGATCAGTCTCGATTCATGACTATTATGGGTAAAAATTGTTACCATCAATTTCAATAGAGTGTAGCTTTAATTTTTTGTATGTGATAAAGTAGCAAATTAGCGCCACTTTGTGAAAAGGTGTATTACTTTATTTGGCATCAGATACAAGCATTTTCTCAAGGTCATATTATATAACTATCAGTCCCTATACAAAGGCTGTTGTAAGCATTCACCAAAGATCTTTTTATTTGTACATTCTTGAATAATTGACATTTTTGTGTATGTCTTAAAACTACGTAAGGTTATAATCGAAAAAATAACTGCACATAATTATATAGCACAAACTAAAAAAGGTTGACTTAGATTTGTCAATTTGATATGATATTACATTAACTTTTCTAATACTTTGTACAAACAATATGACCTTTCATTGATATTTGAAATGCAAAAAATGAAGTGCTAAAATCAGAAATATTGTCATACTTTTAAAGGTTGATAAAATTAAAAAGTAGCAGATTTCACTTTCAAATTGCATTAAATTTTTACTTGAAATATATTCATTTATGTTTGCATTAGATATTCTTGTTCAAACTGCACTGTAACCAAAGAGTAGATATACCCTTTGCTGTATGTCTTCAACGTTTCAGCTACTCTCAGTGGCCTTCATCAGGATTGAGAAACTCTCTATTTCACCACTAGATGGAAGTGTGGTGAAATAGGCTGTCCAATAATATGTTTCTCTTTAATATCCTGATGAAAGCCATTGATTATCGTTGAAACCCCCCGGCCGATGACAAGTAAGCTAAAGTAGATTTAAAAGGAAAATTGATCAACAATGCATTAAATATTGTCTTTTATAAAGCTCTTGTGAAAAATAATTGTATGCATTCCAGTTTTTTTTTGCCACACCTCAGGCCTTCTTAGTTTGAACCCTCCTCTTCCTAAAATACACTCTGCGAAATTTCAAAAGCACCATTTTATAAAATTTCACTTATTTTTAAATAGAGGCAACATATTCATCTATTTATTGATTAGAAATGTTAAATTACATCTTGCACTACAGAATAACATGCATAAAGTTACAAAAGAGAAAGAATTTAGGTAATAATTTAATTTTTTGGAGGCACCCCCCCAAATCAAACAATTTCTGAAGTAGAGGCGATTGGCTTTTGAACGATAAATCTTGACCAATTTGGGTATCTTACCCAAGGGTATGACCAAATAAACCAAATCAGATCAATTTCAGCAATAATTCTTTGAAAATAGCATCCAAAAACCTAGAAAATGGCACAAAAAGCAGAAAACTTGGTTTTTCATATTAAGAATCCTAGAACCGCTCGGAGAGCCCAGAACAGGTATCAAATGTTTGGTTTCTATCCAATCAAGCCATATTAGTTGTGTTTATTGAAAAATTGTTGTGGTTTGGGTCTATTTTTAAGGGATATTTGTGAGCGGATACCCACTTTATGTGTTCTGGCCTCTTCTAGGAAATTTTCAGGGAGCCCGAGAAACAAAATTTTTGATCATGATTATGCCGAACACCTTGACTGATTAAAAAATAAGAATTGGAAGAACCCTTAGGACCCCTTTCAAAAGGTGGGAGCAAAAGAATGAACTTTCTGCTATGGCTAGCAAAACTCCCATTGGGTTACCAACTTACCATGATATTCAATGATTACTAACAAAGGCATTCATTCTTTTGCTCCCGCCTTTTGGGTTAAGCAAAGTGATTTACAGAAAAATCTACCTTAAGTTTTGTCTAAGGCTTCAAAACCTTAATCTATGGGGTTGCACAAGGAGAATCCACAGGAGTGGTCACATAGGGAATCTTCCAGGGCTTGAGCAAGAGCAGATAACCTGTGAAGATGATTGAACTACGAATAGCTTGGAACTTTTGTTAGTCAACATTACATGGGAATTTGACCTACATCAAATAATAAAGCAACCTTCTCTGAAACTCTAAAACATATCTTATTGTGTGACATGTAGAGTTAATCGGTGCTATGACCAGGATATAACAGGCATAAATTGCATAATAGGGCTGCCCTAAAGTTGTCCATTCTTTACACCATTCTACTATTAACACTAGATTACTGGATAAATATAACCCCCAGAAGTTTGTGAAAATGGATTTCTTTATTTCACTAAATAATGCACAAAAGTACCTTCAATAACTCTTGATAAGAAAATATGATGATATCAAATATAAAGGGTTTTCTTCCACCCAATGAAAATGCACTTTGATATGGCACATCAAATCACTCCACTCATCTTAAATTATGAAATGTTGTAATTTGCATAGGAAAACAAAATATAAAAATGAAAATATTTCTCAACTTTTGAATTCATGGTGAAGTTTGTAAAATGGAAGCAAGTATCAGCAGCAAGATCAAAGAGTGAACTTACAAAATTAAAAAAAAAAACACTTCTTTTAGTTTGATTTATGATTAATCCATAAAATACTGTAAATTTTTAAAGCTAAAATTAAACCCCTTAAATTTTTTCATGTGTTTACATGACCATCTCCTTGGGCCTCTCTTCAATATACCCTTTTAACATTTCGTAACAAAGGAAGTATATATTCATCTTTTTTATCATCAATCGGAGTAAAAGAAAAAACTGTTATAAGTATAAGTAAAAACCATTACTAGCTGATAACTACAAAATTTTAATAGAATGAAAGCTCATCAGAATACGTTTTTCATTTGTTATTGCAAATTTTCATAGATAACATCAACATCTTCAGGCAAAGTTTGCCTGGAGATAGTATCTATGAACATTTGCAATAAAAAATGAAAAACATATTCTAATGAGCGTTCAAACTAAAAATATATCATAGTCATTAATTGTGTAAAGCCTACCAAGTACAAACATTTTTTTTTTCATTAATGGAATGCTTAGTTTTCTTGTAAAAGAATCCCTTGGTCTTAAAAATGGATATCAAACATTCTGGACGCATAAATTATAAAATCAGTACAACTGAAAAAATATGTTGTACACATATTGTTTATCTTCATAATTAATGTACAATTATAATCTGTTAAATTTGACAACATTTTATGTATAATTTAAGTATCACAGACAATTATAAAAACATAAAATGAACTTGTCAAAAGTATAGCAATTTCACAAACATATCATGCCAATTATTTCTTTCTCCCTTTTGATTTCTTGTTAGATCTCTTTTTTCTGGCCCCCTTCTTCTCTGGTGCTTTTGCTACCTCTTCTACATGTCCCACCATATCTTCATCATAATCCTCTTCATAAACTTCTTCTTTGTTTGCATCCTCTTCTTCTTTGGCTGCAGCTTTCTGGTAAATATAAGGAGAGAAAAATCCCTGTTAGTCCTTGATAGGTAAAGTAAGAGCCATGGGGCCACTGAACAGAGTATCCTTGAGCAAGACACTCCAAATATTGCTTCAGTGTTCCCTACTGCCGAATGCAACACTGGGCACTGCACTACAGCACCATTCCCTACAACCGATATCTCATTTAAGTATCTATGTATCATTTAGACTATAAAGTGCTTACTATCATCATAATAATATCATTATTATAGATCAAGAGCAGAAACTATTTTTCAACAGGTAGATTTTGATGAAGATAAGAATGGGGACAATTCGCTATTTTTCAGAGGGACAGCAGTAACTAAAGAAATGGTTTTTTTTTCATTTTGTAAAGAGACAAGGGATCCGCTCAAATTTTAAGGGACCAAAAGGCAGGAGACCATGATTTTGAATACAAAACATGTATCGAAAGAAGGTGTCTAGTCTTGAAAGTATGAAAAATAAATGAAAAATACACCTGAACAAAAACAAGCTTATTAAGAGGTCCAGTAGAAAATTGATCCAGTAGGGAAAATTCTTACTAACTGTATTGGGATAAATTAATCTAAATTCCATTAATTTACAAAGTCAAATTAGAAACCTACCACAATCAGTGAAATACAACTTAGGCCATTCCAAAATCATGGGTCACTTTTTCCAAGATTGATATACACTGTATATACATTTTCAAACCTCATGTCAAATTTAGGCGACAGTTACAAGCAATATAGATATACATTTAAAATAGGGAACTATAAAGAGGTGGTTTGCAAATTACCAAATATTTGTGTATAATCCATGCAAAACAGATATCCTTGCTCCTTTCAGGCATCATGACATAAAAGGTAACTGGTTGTTGTCTAAACAATAAAAGTAAATTTTGCCTACAGGGCCAAATTTTGATGCTGTAAAATTAATCCACCAAAAAAACAATATGCTAAAGCCTTACCTCCATTTCTTCTTTCTCTATTTTCTTCTCCATATTCACACAGTCTTGGAAACATTTCTTTAGTCTTGACAGTGCATTATCCACATCTTGAGTGTCATGCCATGTTCTTCCTTGCTCAAGCTTTTTTTGCTCTTCTTTTAATTTGGTATTGGCTTCTTTCAACCTCTGTAAATCCATTTCCAAATTCTTGGCCACCTGAAGCCTGACATGATCTTGTTCTTCAGTGGATGTTTCTAAATATTTGTCACAGAATTTGCTCACATCATCTATCACTGGCAAAATGGATGCAATGCAATTATTTTTGTAATGTTGGAAGTCACGCACAAACTTTTTGTGTTCAAAGGAACTTTCATGTTCTTCTCTGGAAACTTCATCTCTTTTTTCGTTTTCTCTTTCCTTTGAAGCGTCTTCATTATCTTCTTCTTCTTCCAGTCCTGCATGATGATCTTCTGGAATTGACTCCATTCTTTTAAGACCTGGTGCAGCGAAAGGAGTATTGCAAATGTAGCACATCGAATTACTTACAATGTATTCTGACAAATACTCTTCTGCAGGATTTTTGCCAAACTCATTTGTTCTACTCTCTTCCTTTGCAGCTTTTCTTTCCTCTACTCTAGTCTTGAAAACACACCGTTTTAAGAAAAGATAGATCACATCACCAGCCTCCTTTTCTCTAGCTCGTTTGGATTGGGCGACAGCTGCATCTTGTGCATAATCATCATCAAAAACTTCTTCTGGTTCAGGGTGTTCCACCTGGTCCTCTTTGTTTATTTCATCTCGATAGGCTTTCCCAGAGTTTTCTTCTTGGTAAACTTTGACCGCAATAGGCTTGTAGAAACGATTTTTGATGAAACCAAGATCTCTTATTTGCTCATACAGAATTCCTTTAGTCGTATTGGAGCGCCCACTGGTGTCCCATTTCCAGGTGCACTTGTAAAGATACTCTCCACCTCTGGCTTTTATGAGCTCTTTAAGAATTTCAATCACATTTTGCCTACTGTTTGCATTCTGAACATCCGTAATTGCTTTGGCAAGCCTATCAGGATACTGAGGTCCAACTTGGATTACTGAAATGGCTTGTCGCAGCAAATCTTCAGAATCCAGCAAAAGTATCGCATCTCTATCAGAGTTGCAGAGCATTACCAAAGCTAAAATGAAAACTCTCTCACTCTCTCCTGACTGGATATACTCCTCATTACCTTCACCAAAGGCATCTTGAATTATATTGAATTCATGGTATTTATGTCCACTAATCATTAAGGTGACTAAAGTTTTCAATCTATTGTAGATATTTCTTTGTTCATTAACAGATAACTTGTATGCTTGGATTGCAGTGTAACTTGTAGATCTTTCCTTTACACTTTTATTAAGTTGGTCATAAAAGTGAACAGCAGCAAGATAGCTAGATGGCAGCACAGCAATGTGTGATCCACTATTTCTCATCACCATACCAAAGGCAAGGACCATTTGGAGCTCCATGAGTTGCATACAGTGTGCGAAAGACGGGTTAAGCAGCTCTTTTGCATTCTTTGCCACAAATGTTATGCATTTGATGAACCATTCAAAGGCTTTTGAAGGGTTTTTTTTCACATACAATTCTTCATTAGAATTTATCAAACATCTAAAGTAGATAAGTTTTGCATATCTTGTATAATGGATCCCTACATCATTAGGCATCTGTGCTCTTGTATGTTTGTATTCATTCAGCAGATTTTGAAAGTTCCGTTCTGAATGTACCAAGTGAATGTTCATTTTTTGAGTTGAATCTTCTTTTCCAAGTGAATACAGATTTGTCATTTGGATGAACATATCTGTATGCCCTTGTCTTTGGACATAAGTCGCATCTTTCCACTTTTTGGACGCTAATTCTCTAAAACACAACTTCACTTGTTCCCCCACTTTATGACTTTGAAAATGGCGGAAAAGATTATCTGTGAGGCGTGGTGTTGAAGTAAGAATGAACGGATGAGAATGCTTTGGAAAGAGAAGATCATACAAAGCTTGAGCACACTGAAAATAACCCAGATGTCCTGTTAGTAGTTCAACTTCTTCTTTTTTCAACCCAGCCTGGGTACCAACACTGTTCAGCATTTTATGGAGCAATAGATAATCCACATAGCAGTCAAAGATTTCATAAAAATGCTCTCTTGTTTCAATGCTGTGAACTTTTTTACATTTGCCCACATTTCTGCAGTGGAAGCCTGTCAAATAGTCTTGGCAGTATTCTTCTGTTTGGATTTTTTGTTGAGTAAATGTAACCATCTTCCCAACCCAGTTCTTTGCAATTGAAAGTAGCTTGTTACAAATGACTTGGAAGATCAAATCTTCTGGAATGTTCTTGAGATCCATGTGATCTTCTTCAATCAATGACATGATTCTTGCACCTTCATAATCCATGGCTTGAAAATGACCAAGCTTTGACTCTTCTAATCCATAGAATTTACAGCAGTTTTTGATGTTCATCCTACCTGCTGCACTTTTTCTGTTTTTTAAGTCCAACAACAAATGAAATAGATCTTTCAATCTGTCAAGTATGATGGTATTTCCAACCTGTTGGTTATCTGATTTGACAGCCATAAGGACATCAATGCAGGCTACAGATCCAATAGTAAAGCGCTGCTTTTCAAAGGCTTTTCCAGCTATCCTTATATATTCCCCATCTTCTCTAATCATTCCTAGGAGAAAGTTGGCTTCAGCTTTGCCTATTTCATCGTTAATATTCCCAAGCATGTTGATTGCTTCCTGAAGCAGTGTGTCAATCTCCTCTTTTGAAAATTTTTGTGAAATCTGCATTTTTGGTATCTTGATAGATTCCTCTGTCCCTTGGTGAACAACTGGGGTTTTCTTCTGCTCTGCTAAGTAAAGCCTAGCTATGGCAAGGATACATTCTCCCCTAAACTGTGGATGTTCCACGGCATTTGTGTATTCTAAAGCTTCTGTAAAGTTGCCTTCTTTTCGTGAAACTTGAGCAATTCTCCAGTACTGACCTAGATCAGAAAAAAAGACCAATGCACTCTCATTGATTTGTTAATTTGAAAGAAACAAGTGCAAAAAAAAAGAAATTGACAAATAAGTTAACAAAATAATGACTTTAGTGGAGGGGAAAGATAAGAGATTCTTCTCTGCATTAGTTAATTTCAAAGCCCCTGTAAATGTGCCTTCCTTTCATACAACTGGCAACTCTCTAGTAGAACAATTAAGGTATGATTTACATGGAAAGCAATCCCATTGAAAAATGTATGCTTAAACAATTACCAATTTCTTTCATAATTTCCCTGGCTTTTTCAAAATATCTCTTCTTCAGCAAGAAATTAATTTTGTCTTCTTCCTTCAGCAATCTGTCTAGTGCTGCCATCATCCTATCCTCCTTGTTATTTCTGTGATGATGTTCTGCTGCCTTGTAACACAGCCTCTCAATGGATTGCGTGTTTACATGTGGGGCATTCCTAAGCATTTTTTCAGGAGCAGGTTTTCCATCTGTGAGATCCTAAAGATAGAATTCTTTTAATTCTTAATTCACAATTTGATTCCTATTTTAAAAATGTAACCAGCATTATCACTACTTCAAGTTGGCTTTTGGAAGGCTCATTACAATACTCTAGTTGCTTGAATAGTAACCAATGGTAACTTTCTGTGAGAGATTTATAAGTCACATTTCTACTGCTTGGCACTTACTTATTAGTTTTTGACTATTGACTCATGTCTTTTAACAAAACTTACTTTTTTCCTTTGTTCAAATCTTTCAACAACGTCAATAGCTTTATCAAACAGATTCAAATCGACCAAAATGTCCACCGCTTTCCTGAAGTCCATCCCTTGCTCATACACTCTGGCTGCATCCACAAGCTTTCCATGCCTTACGTAAAGAGCAGTGGCACTACTTGTCTGAAATAGTTAAAGTTTAGAAATACATATATCTCAGTTCATAGTTTCATTTAGCCTTGAACAAGAAAGTTTTAGGAAAACATTCAGATTTCTAAATGAAATTACTGATTGAGACCTTTCTTAATATTTCCATTAACAGGGTGTTATATATAAAAATGAATATTCATGACAATCCCCTACCTGTCCTAGTTTCTCATAAAGCTGTGCAGAAAGGTAAAATTCTCTGGCATTGTAAAGACATTTAGCAGCTTCTGTGACCATTTCACATTGCATGTATTCATCCGCTGCATAAAGAAATTCCTCTCTCAGTCTTCTTGGGTTGTTTCTAAGCCTTTGAAAAAATAAAAAAGATTAAAAAGTTTCTAAAACTTTGAGAGTAATGAACATGCATATTCCAATTATTGAAAAATATTTTCCCGTATGAAAATATTACCTGCTGGCTTCAAGAGCTCTGTATTGTGCCAGAGCCATCCTTTCTTTTTTAACGTTTCCACTTCTCTTGTAGCACTTGGCAGCCACTTTGTACAGACTGTGTTTGTAAAATTCATCACCACGTTTTTGCCACTGCTCATCTGTACTCTTTTCAGCAAATACAGAATCAGAAATTTCTACAAAATCCAAGAAAAGAAATTTGTACTTATGGCTTCCTCTGAACATAAATATCTTAACTCTAGTTTTCAAACTTCTGTGAAATATAATTGCTTTTTTTATATCTTGAAGTTGCAAACATTTCTTTTTAATATTTTTGAGAAATTTACAGCAATTCCTTTCTCAAACAAATACAGCTCTAAATATGAATATACATTTAACAAAGAGTTACAAAAACAAAGTTCTGTTCACAAAAAATGTCTATACCTTCTGTTTCAGCATCATTGGCTTCCACAACTTGCACCAATTTTTTAGCTTTGAAGTATTCAAACATTGGGCCTCTTGCATCCTGGTCCTCATCAAAGATCCATACATTGACCCTTGCCCGGGTCAAGGCCGTGTATAAATGTTTGAACTCTGAATTGAGGACTTTGTGTTCATCTGGGTCAAACTTCAAAGACCTAGGTCTGTTAGATTGATTGATCACATCTAGTAGATAGAAACACCTATTAAAACTAGGTATCATCACAACACTTTTCCTCAATGAAAAATAATTGAGGGCTTGACAAGCATTGTTATAATTAATCAAAAATCTGTAATAATCTGACTTTTTCACCCTGATTACTTTTCATTGCAATCAGAAAACCTGGTCCTGGCAATATATAAAGAAAAATGTTTCCTTTAAATGAAATTAGAGTAGAACTTTACAGACTATTTAGATAACCCAATTTTATCACATTGCCCATATTAAGGCATTTGTGTGCAGTCTCATTGTTGCGTTAACATAATTATGAAAAATCATGACACTGTTAAGGGAAAAAAGGTAGCTGCTAGACTGAAATTTGTTCAGATTAATTCCATATAGATCAACTTTAAACAGTCTTGAACACTTACCAGGATCAATTTCAACAATATTCTCATCAGTGGATGAACTTTGAGCTCCTTTTGTTTCAATGTAAGAATCCAAATATTCTGTCACAACTCGCCATTCTTTCCCAGCCTAAAGATGTAAATAAGTCACCTAATCACTCTTGAAATTAATTGATTGTAAGAGAATTAAAATTAAATAATAAAGAAAAAAGAAATAGACAATCAAATAGAATAAACTAGAGTGCAAATCTATAGTCGTAAGCAACTGAAAGAAGCCATAATACATAATAATAACAAATCTAGAATAACATGCGAGTTCTAGTAATTATTTTGACATTGTTTTATAATCAAAATATCCATATGCATGTCTTCTATACCTGTGAATCCTTGAAAAAGTTGTACAGCAAAATGTCGTCAAATTCAAGCCCTTTTGATTCAAAGATAGTCAATACTAAACCAAGGCTTAATTCTTCAGGAAGCTCTTCCCTGGCTGCATCACTCACTACGAGTATGGCTTGATGTGCACCAAACTCAATCTGGGAAGTCTTCCGTCTGTTACCTCTAAGGACAAGGGCAAGGTCACTGAAACTACATGATTCAAGGATGACAGGTTTTGGTCCCTCAAACAGTCCCTTATCTTTTTGAAGCCTGTCAAAGGATTCTGGGAAAAACTCCACCATCAAGTCGACAACACTTGAAGCGAGGCGAAGGATGCCTGCATGAGATCTGTAATTGTGTGTCAGCTCATAGACTTTTTTGGGAACATTGACTGCGGTTTTGCCGAGAGCCTTCATAGCTCTTTTGCCCAGAGCCTTTATAGCCGTTTCACTCAGATCCTCCATAGCTGTTTTGCCCTGAGCCATCATAGCTTTTTTGCCAAAATCCTTCTCCATAGATTCCTTTGCATAATAAAACAAAGATTTGAGATCACTGAATCGGAATGCAACCCCTCTCATAATGCTTTGCGCTGTGTCTCCAGTCAAAAACATGTGATTGGGGCTTTGGCAGCAATGGATCATTAGGCACAGTTCTGCCTGTGTGAAATCTTGCGTCTCATCAACATAAATCTGGTGTATTACCCAATCTGTGGAGTAATTCTTTTTCATCCTGTTGTACAGTTGAAACACCACATCACCTTCATCAAAGTATGAATTCTGTCGTTTCAGATTAAGATAAGCATTGAACAGGGAATATATTTGATTTCTATCTCCTGTGAAATTGGGAGCTCTTTTTCTTCCAAGACTGGTATACACG